>NQII01001732.1:752201-772296 GCA_002778355.1 Clitarchus hookeri
CGCAGAAAGGGGGGAAACACTCGGTAGGCGTCTCTGACTCGCTGACTAAAGACGAGGTAAACCGATCTTGCGGACTGCGCACAACCAGTCTCCGTGCCCCAACATTGAACTGTTGTTTTCCGCCAACACGTCTATCAAAAACTGCGTGGATTGGATTTTAGGTTAGAATACTCTTTAGTAAACATGCACTTTGAGATGTTTTTATAATACTTCCTTTAACCAATTTGTAATGCGGTTTGATTAAATTCTAATTGGTGAAAATACTTTATTAATATAATAGTTCATGTAATTTAAAAATTAAGTTATAAACAAACACGTTCATCACTGTTNAATAGTTCATGTAATTTAAAAATTAAGTTATAAACAAACACGTTCATCACTGTTGACCATGTAACTTTGACAGTTGTGTTGCTTCGGAGTAGCTCAATGTTGGGTACAGGTGCGGAAGATGAATAATCGATGTACCTCATCTTTAGTCTATGCTCTGACTGAGCATCACAAAAAACAGAAATCAGGATGGCCGGACCAAAATTGAACCCGGGTCCTCTCGAATACGATTTTAGTGTGTTATCGCTGCGCCTTCTCGTTTGGTTTCTTTTGTGGTGAATAATTAATTGGGCGGTATTTATGTATAGACTGTTCACGGTAAAGCAAGCAGCTTCTTAAGACCTACTTTTCTCCTCATTCTTGGTATCCTTCCGCCATGCTAATATATATAGTCATCGGTTTAATGACTTGTCGTGCGTCAGTCAATTGAAAACGAAAATTATGTAACTAGATGTTATTAATTTCTGTCAATATGTTCTCTGATAGATATAAAAAGATTAACGTGATTTTATATTAATTTAAACGTTGTACTCGTAAGGTATTTAGAACTATTTTACTTAATTCGCAACCAACTTAACTTTTAGCCTGAATGTCGTGTGCACGGTATAATCCATTCACGGTTACTTCCAACTTTTCTGAAGCCCTGCTTAAGTTCTACTTCCAGAATATTCCTCCGTCTTATGCAAACAAAGCTTAGAATATTACACCAGAGGGGCCAACGCTCCGCATTCGTGCGCACTCAGTGTAATATTTTGCATAAGAACTATTCCTTACTAGGCATTACCAACACGCCTATTTTCTCTGTCTTTACTCATATTAGTTATAAATGAAATGATAATTTACAGATGTGAAAATAAGGTAATTTTATGTTTACACAAGTATAAAATGCTTGCGATACATGGCATATTTTGGAAACAACCTAACATGTCATAATTGATGCGTTTTTTTAAATATTTGATTTAAAAAGTGCATAGAAACCGCGGATACACTATAGCATATGCGTCGTACAGTCCTTAAGTTCGTGGACGTCCCGGTGTGTGGTTGCGGGGGCGCCAGTCAGTCCACGAACCTGCTGCATATGTAGTACATGCAGTTAATAGGCATTGAATTTTGCTGTAATGCTTTCTTCAGTGGACAGCCTATACTACATACAGTGGCTCACATTAATATTCGGCCACCGATGATTTTCACAGTAGGTTGTTAAGTTTCCAGGTTTTAGCTCCTCATTAGGCTTGCGCTATACTGTTACCCTGCCATCTGAACCAAAAACATTCATTTTCATCCCGTAAGTAAAAATCACATCATTCCACCAGCTTTCATCTTCGTCAACGTGGTCTTTTTGCGAACTTAAATCGTTTTATTCTATTCACCTCATTAATAAAAGGCTTCTTTGTAGGTACCCTGCCATTATATCCTGCTCTTCTTTAACTCGTCGTATGGTTTCTGGATGGACGTTCTTTCCACATTCATTGAGTACCTCTGTGGTAAGTTTGCAAGCACTAATTTTTAGGTCTTTCTTTATTTTCCTGATTACTCGCTTAGTATCTTAGGCTGTCCTTTTTGATGTATCGAATCTATTCTGTCTTCCTTCTGAAACCTTCTTATGATGTCTCCAACAGTGGACCTCAGCAGTTTAAAGTGCTCCGCAATTTCTCGTAAAGGTTTCTTCTTTGCATGATAAAGTACCAGCTGCCGCTGTTAAAACGTTGTATTCCTGCCCTACGTCCCATTTGCCTGACTGCCGCAGCCAACAGAGCTACCCAATACAACCTCTCAGCGCAGAGAGCGTGCAGGGAATGACACGAGGTACGAACGCAATGTGCATCGTGCCTGTGCCACGCGTCCACCACAACTGGCCGAATATTAAAGTGACGTACTTATCCAGCACGTGAGGACAAAATATTGCGTTTAATTAACTTGCACTGCTCATTTCAGTTATTGGCTACTATTGCATTTCATTTAAAGCACACAAGCATGATTGTGCAATATGTTTTATGTTTATCTTCATTTCTAATGTAACATAAGGCTATGAAACTGTGGCCGAATATTAATGTGAGCCATTGTATGTGCAGCATGATCGTAGTGTTAGCACGTGTTCGAGCTGTTTGATTGCGAGGCAAGCAGCGTGGTGTGTGCGTATCCACCCCTTCTTCTTGAATGCGACGAAACTGAACAAAGAATTCATCCCTTGGTCGTGATCCATCCAGGAAGGGGAAAAAAAGAGTTGATAATGTTCTTGAGAACAAAATAATGTCTAGGTTAACAAAGTTTGAAATATGTACTGCGCAGGAAGAAATTTCAAGTAAAACAGGGGAGAAAAAAAAAACCAGCTGTAGTATCGTGAATTTGTGTAATCCAGTGCGTGTGTTACTTGCTACAAAGTCGTTCAGATACGTCTCTAAGATTTTACCAGACTAATTATTACGAGTAAGAATTAATTGCGCTTCGGAAAGTGGGAGGGTTACTTCCGTCCCTTGGGAGACGCCGACAGAATTCTCTCGAAAGTTTTGTCAGAGTTGGGAGGTTTCTACCGGCTGGCTTGGAATAGGCCTGCCGTTTTGACATTAATTCATATCCCCATTGTCTGTGGCGTTTAGTACGAGATTTCTCAGGTTCGGATCGAGCAGTTGGATTGCTCTCGATTGAATTTCGCCCCTCTCATCTATATTTCCGCCTGCGTGTTAATTTTTATTAATCATATCTGTTGCTGTTGTGAAAAAATATACCTGTGTATAGGTTTTTGTACCTCGTTGTGTGAGCCTTGAAAAAAATCATGCTCTTTTTTCGCCTCGATATTTTTTACAAAGGGCCATAGAAACGTGCCGCAATGCACAAATCCTCAAAAAACAAAGTCAAGAATATAGTTTGAACTACTTTAATATATTTTGATAGGGTTAGATTTGTTGATAAGATGTTTGAATGCTGGTGACTATAATAGTTGATACAGTCTGTAGTTTTTAGTTTAAGAGTTCCTAATTTTGCTAAAAATTTGAGATATAAACCACAAACTTAGTGAATATGTAAAAATAATTGTCCTTACATTAACAAAATAATATTATCTACAACTCTTACGATTTTGAAATGTATATATTTTGAAGAAAAATAATTTTCAAACATTTTCTAACAGGAGTGTACTAGAAGGTCATATTGCATTACAATTTGAAATTATATTGTTTTTACATTTCGTAATCTTAATAAAAATGTTATAATTTTAAAACAATATTTTTTTTTTGCATATGTACTGATGATGTGGTTTCTATTCGTTATTATTTGAAAAAGTCAACAGTTTTTAATACGAAAACTAGACATCGTATCAACCATCGCTGTATGTTATTTTTTTTAAGTTCTAATAATATATAGTTAATAAAACGAGCTCATTCGAAATACACATGTTGTGACAACATTATTAATGTTACAACATAATTTTTTTGTTATCTGTGAGCCCTCAGTGACGTTGCTGTCAATGTAATATACTGTTAAGCGGTTAATGTTAATGTAACATTAAGTACTTTTGTAAAAACATTACCTCCTTACTGTTCTGTCAACACTGTGATGTTTATGTTGCGGACAAACAAATTTTGTCTTGAATTGATGTTAAAATTTGTGGTAAATATTTTCTTGTGTTTTCTTTTCTTTAAAAAAACTATGTAAAATAAATTACGTGTAATAATTTTATTTTAAAATGAAATATTAACAACGAAAAAAAACTGTTGGGAGGGGAATCGAAACCGCGCCTTTAGACGCCCTATCAAATGCTCTATTTTAACGTGTGTGACTGTGTTCCATATTGTGGGTATTGAGTTAAACATAACGACAAACTGCAGTTCGTTTTCGTTACGTGGAAATACTTTATGCTCTTTAATATGCGCATAATTGGCACACGTAAACTTCTTTGCAAGGCTTGGGAGCTGGTCTAAGCTACATTTAGTTCTCATGCAATGCTTTAAAAGTTAAATACTGTGGTTTGAGTTTACGAGTTTATCGCTGTTCACTATTATCCGCTATTTAACAACGCCAATTCAGTGTAAACTTGTGTTGGTTGGACNTTTACGAGTTTATCGCTGTTCACTATTATCCGCTATTTAACAACGCCAATTCAGTGTAAACTTGTGTTGGTTGGACATTTATTTAATACCGCAGTAACACAAAATCTTTTGTAATTCCTGTTATTTTTAGCGTAATACAACATTTGAGATTGCGGCAACATTACTTAGTGGCTTTATTAACATTAACACTTCAACATTATGTTTGCATTACAGGCATTACAGGCATTACAATATAGTTAACATTAAGTAACTTTGTCACAACATTATTAATGTTACTGCAACATAAACGATTAAATAAATGCCTTAATAGTAATATTTTTGTTGTAGCAACATTATACTTCTTTCTGTGTATTAAGGAGTTCAAATTCAGTTATTGAATTTGTATTTCGGATATTCACGCACAGCAAGACCTTGTTCTTAACTACTCTGAANGGAGTTCAAATTCAGTTATTGAATTTGTATTTCGGATATTCACGCACAGCAAGACCTTGTTCTTAACTACTCTGAATTTTTGCTTTGTGAATTTTCTCGGACAGTTTTTTCTTTATGCCCTTTTATTCTCGTCACTTGTTTGCTGGTAAATGCACAGTTCTAGAAAACAAGTCTAATTGTCGGTAAAAAGACAAGNCTTTTATTCTCGTCACTTGTTTGCTGGTAAATGCACAGTTCTAGAAAACAAGTCTAATTGTCGGTAAAAAGACAAGTAAACGTTAACAAACGACAAGGACTGGCATGACAGTATGTTGGCCGTAATGCCAGCATACCAAGAAGCACCCGCAGAGAAAGTAAAAAATCTCTCCATGTGATTGCAGTCATATGGAGGAAGGGATATCAGGGGGAGGGGAACAGCACAGAATAATGAGAAAAGTTGCGTTTAGGAAACGAAGAGGAGGCGCGATGTTCAAGAATTTTTTTCCTCTTTGTTTTATCTTTTCTTGGTCCGGCCGGTGCTGAAAAAAGAATGAAAAACTTTGTCTCTCAGAAAATGACGCGGAGAACTATGGCCACCCTTCAGTGTCAAGCTGTTGCAATGCATTTATAAAATAACCCGTGTTTTAAGCTTAAAAAAAAAAAAAACCTTAATTGTGAAATTGGGTTTTAGTTGAAACATATATGCTGGTTATATTACTGCAGATGTATCACAGTTTTCTTAATAACCACAAAGCGTATTTGGGTTTGCGATCGGAAGGTTACAGTTTCTGTGCCGATAATTTGCGCTGGNTTTTCTTAATAACCACAAAGCGTATTTGGGTTTGCGATCGGAAGGTTACAGTTTCTGTGCCGATAATTTGCGCTGGCGGTACGTATATCTTGAGATGTTACCATCTACAGTCGAGGAAAATACCGTTTACTATCTTATCTACCACTCCACCTTAACAGTACTTCCCATTTAACTCCTTATTAGCCAGTCACACATGAAAGATTATAATTTATGAATTATGGAGATGTAGAAGTAGGGTATTCTGTTCATAGTGGTAGTAGTTAAACGTGACTTTTACCAATAGAGGCGTGTTGCGCACTCACAACAGCCATAGCTCGAGCAGTGATGAAGAGAAGTGGAGATGCCGAAGGAGCTCGTTCTGGGCTGTCCGCAGCGGCATCAAATCGCCGAATACTTCAAGGTTTTGGGGGCAATGCTGTGAATAAACGCACCGCCTGGCATTGGTTCCATTAGTTCAGGTCGGTCAATCTTTCCCTTTATGATGAGCCCAGAAGTAGGTAGCTACAGGATCTGTCCCTGGCCCTCAACGCGGCCATAGAGGAGGACAGCAGCCAAACATGTGGCGAGCTTGCCGAAATCTTCCAGGTGTCTAATGAAACAGTCGCATTTAACCTGCACTGCATAAAAAGGTGTTCAAGTTAAGCAAGTGTGAACCTTACGAACTGTCGGAAACCAACAAGCAGCGACGAGCGACAGCCTGTTTCTCGTAGCTTTCTCGGTTCCACAGCACACCCATATTCGATCGAGTGCTCACCTGTGACGAAAAGTGGGGCCTGTATGACACTCGCAAGCAATACAGGCATTGGTTGTCAGGGTGACCATGGGAGCCTGTGCCGCAAGACCACCGCTACACCCACGCCAAGTGTCGCACTACGAGCTGCTACCAATGGGCCAAGCCATCACTGCGACCTGTACTCGCAGCAGTTGGAATGTGCGTAGTAGGCACTGAAGCAGGAGCTGTCTTCGGTTAATCGCAAAGATGTACCGCTCCTTCGCGACAATGCCAGGCCACATGTGGCTCGGGTGGCCAAGGATACGATACAGCGACTCGACTGGGAGGCTGTGTCATACACCATACTCTCCAGCCCCTGCACCAACAGATTATCATCTCCTCAGTTCCCGGAATAACCACCTTCGTGTTAAATCCTTCGCAAATGAGGCAGACATGCGGCAGGCACTAATGGACTTCTTTCTGTAAAAGACTAACGATATTTACGACTAGGGCATTGGACAATTGGAAACGCGATGTCAACGGTGCTGGATGCCGATAAGGATTACTTTGTGGAATAACGGCATATGAAGTTTGCTGTATACCATTTAGTAAATGACGATATGAAATGGCAAGAATTTCTTTGGGTACATTGTAATATTTATTTTAGGTCTGAGATCCAATATTTAAAATACCTTTGTGACATTTAAAAAGTTCTGGTACAAGAATAGTGTTGTTTTTATGTGTGTGGCGAGATTGATACCACGGTCGGAGCAAATCGATGTTTACTGTTGAATAAACCGTTTTGTTGATTTATGTTTACAGGCCACCGCGTATAATGTTTCTTGGCAGAAGCCAGAGCTGGCCTCACCACCAGCCCCTTGTAGAACCAATCCCTAATGGGGCCTAGTGAGCTCCGGCTTTGTAATGAAGTGTATTTTATAGTGAAGAAGAGATTTGGGCGGCTCTTAACAGCGAGGTCTTGAGAGCCAATTTATAGTCGACAAAGACAGGAGATAATTCTTAAATAATCAGCATCTTAAATGCAAAGCTTGAAAGTCAAATTCTCAAGTTAAAGCCGNTTTTCTTAATAACCACAAAGCGTATTTGGGTTTGCGATCGGAAGGTTACAGTTTCTGTGCCGATAATTTGCGCTGACGGTACGTATATCTTGAGATGTTACCATCTACAGTCGAGGAGAATACCGTTTACTACCTTATCTACCACTCCACCGTAACAGTACTTCCCATTTAACTCCTTATTAGCCAGTCACACATGAAAGATTATAATTTATGAATTATAGAGATGAAGTGGGGTATTCTGTTCATAGTGGTAGTAGTTAAACTATTTGGAGAATTCAGTGTTATTTAAACTTTTTTTTAAATATAAAGAGCTAATTGTTTCATAGCTAAAGTGTTGCAGGATGCAATGTGCACTGTAAACTTTATTTATCAACTTAATCTAATATTGACATTTTTCTCTCATGAATGTTTGTATCCGCTAGTTTCGAATACGACCAATAGAATAAAAAGAAATTAAATATAATAAATAAAAAATTTAACGTGTTTTTAATTACAAGGTAACAAAATAAGTTCTTGCTGTATTTGATATAGCGTGGAAAGAAGTGATGACTGATACGGAAATAATGTGGGTCATGTGCTGGTAAAGCAGTCGTGGGGGGAATGGGGACGTGACTTTTACCAATAGAGGCGTGTTGCGCACTCACAACAGCCATAGCTTGAGCAGTGACGAAGAGAAGTAGAGATGCCGAAGGAGCTCGTTCTGGGCTGTCTGCTTTATGATTTTAAGATGGGCCTGCCCGCAGTGGCATCAAATCGCGGAATACTTAAAGGTTTTGGGGGCAATACTGTGAATGAACGCACCGCCTGGCATTGGTTCCATTAGTTCAGGCCGGTCAATCTTTCCCTATATGATGAATCCAGCAGTAGGTAGCTACAGGGTCTGTCTCTGGCCTTCAATGCGGCCATAGAGGAGGACACCAGTCAAACATGTGGCGAGCTTCCCGAAATCTGTGGGGAGCGCACCCAGGGCAAGGCGACGCCCTCCGAGTGACGGAGGTCTTTCCAGCTGGGACCCGTAGGTGACCGTCATCCCCGGGAATGGCAGAAATAAAACCCTAGAATGGAGCGGCGCTGGAATGCAAGGGCGGGGGAAACGGGAGTACCCCGAGAAAACCCGCCGACAAGCGGCATCGTCCAGCACGATTCCCACATGCGAAAATCCGGGAGTGAACCCGCCGGGGATCGAACCCGGATCGCCGTGGTGGTAGGAGAGCGCCCTGGACACTGCGCCACCGCTGCTTCTATCTTCCAGGTGTCTAATGAAACAGTCGCATTTAACCTGCACTGCAAAAAAAGGTGTTCAAGTTAAGCAAGTGTGAACCTTGCGAACTGTCGGAAACCAACAAGCAGCGACGAGCGACAGCCTGTTTCTCGTAGCTTTCTCGGTTCCACAGCACACCCATATTCGATCGAGTGCTCACCAGTGACGAAAAGTGGGGCCTGTATGACACTCACAAGCAAGCCAGGCATTGGTTGTCAGGGTGACCATGGGAGTCTGTGCCACAAGGCCACCGCTACACCCACGCCAAGTGTCGCACTACGAGCTGCTACTAATGGGCCAAACCATCACTCTGCGACCTGTGCTCGCAGCAGTTGGAATGTGCGTAGTAGGCACTGAAGCAGGAGCTGTCTTCGGTTAATCGCAAAGATGTACTGCTCCTTCGCGACAATACCAGGCAGCATGTGGCTCGGGTGGCCAAGGATACGATACAGCGACTTAACTGGGAGGCTGTGTCATTCACCATACTCTCCAGCCCCTCCACCAACAGATTATCATCTCCTCAGTTCCCGGAATAACCACCTTCGTGTTAAATCCTTCGCAAATGAGGCAGACATGCGGCAGGCACTCATGGACTTCTTTCTGTAAAAGACTAATGATATTTACGACTAGGGCATTGGACAATTGGAAACGCGATGTCAAAAGGTGCTGGATGCCGATAAGGATTACTTTGTGGAATAACGGCATATGAAGTTTGCTGTATACCATTTAGTAAATGACGATCTAAAATTGCAAGAATTTCTTTGGGTACATTGTAATATTTATTTTAGGTCTGAGATCCAATATTTAAAATACCTTTGTGACATTTAAAAAGTTCTGGTACAAGAATAGTGTTGTTTTTATGTGTGTGGCGAGATTGATACCACGGTCGGAGCAAATCGATGTTTACTGTTGAATAAACAGTTTTGTTGATTTATGTTTACAGGCCACCGCGTATAATGTTTCTTGGCAGAAGCCAGAGCTAGCCTCACCACCAGCCCCTTATAGAACCAATCCCTAATGGGGCCTAGTGAGCTCCGGCTTTGTAATGAAGTGTATTTTATAGTGAAGAAGATATTTGGGCGGCTCTGAACAGCGAGGTCTTGAGAGCCAATTTATAGTCGATAAAGACAGGAGATAATTCTTAAATAATCAGCATCTTAAATGCAAAGCTTGAAAGTCAAATTCTCAAGTTAAAGCCGGTGTTATACTTCGCATTTTATGACGTATTTAAAGACTACAGAAGACGGTACCTCCTGGTAATAATGGGTTCCGAACCACGTATGCACCGACTCGGCGCTCGGACATTTGAGAATCGTGGCGAAGGTTGTGCCTGAACCGTCTCATGGGCGTAAGTCTCAAGTGACCACGACCACAGACGCCACATCAAAAGGCTGGAACTGTTCCACGCATTTCGAGACACACAGCAAAGGAGGCACTTGCCCATGCTTCTATGCTGCAAGTACAGAATTGACGAAGTCTGGAATTTGGAAGCGGCGAGACTGTAATTTAATTGGCAAAACATTTGTAGCTAAGTACAACGCAGGGCATTAATTATATTTTACAGATATTTACGCAGAATATTTCTAGGGGAATTTACCTTCAGATCTTGGGTTTATCAATTAATCACCTCACGTCGTATTTCAGAAGGTGCACCGAAATTTGTCGCATGACAGAGCGCAACCAATAGCTTCGCAAACATTTAAAAATCGTCTGAGCTTTATTTCCTTTATTATTTTATATCTATTAATATCAAGGAAGAAATAAGTGATTATTTTATGCGGATGACTGCAGATGTGGCAACAACAGTAACTGTACAGTAGGATTACAGTCTTGAGAAGTGAAATGAGCAATGTGCGTCCCATGCTCCGTTGATCTACAAAACATAAGTCAAAATCTTTTTTGCCAAATTTGAAAAAAAATGATTAACCCAACATGGTAGCAATCAGGGCCCCCTTAAAGCTACATAAGTCTGATAGTGCCATTTAAGATGTAGTTAAAGGGCTTCAAAAATAATGCTTGCAATGTGACACACGCACTGTAAGGTGTATTTCAGATTGGTGTGAAGTGAGAGTTCGTTTATAGGCTATTCACTGTAAAGTGGACACTTTTGAAAGCCCTATCATGTGGAATAATGGTCAATAAGTATATTTTATTTTATCCTTAGATGTTAACTTCCGNACACTTTTGAAAGCCCTATCATGTGGAATAATGGTCAATAAGTATATTTTATTTTATCCTTAGATGTTAACTTCCGAGTGGGGTGGAATATACACACTGTGTTTATTTCTTACGTGGAAATATTTATTTAAAAACGTTTGTTAAAGGATAAAAAATGGCTGTAAGGAAAAAGTAACGAGGGCCTCAAAAGTACTCACTTTACCGTGAACAACTTATAGTATGAAAACTCAATGCGTACATTGCACAGTAGTTCGAGGACCGCATTTCCGTAGGGAGAAGCTGTAAATCCATAACCGGGCAGGGGAGAGTCGTCCCGTGTCACGGGAGACGAAGCACGGTGCATGCAGAGGGGACCACGNTAAATCCATAACCGGGCAGGGGAGAGTCGTCCCGTGTCACGGGAGACGAAGCACGGTGCATGCAGAGGGGACCACGGCAAGGACAGCGAGGATGGTGTAACCGCCGAGATGGCGACGGACGTGCGGGGATAAGGGTGCTGGGTAATTTCCGCCGGCCGGATGGTCTGTCCCCACAGATTACTCTCCTCTTCTCTACCCTTACCACCATTGACGGGAAGAGACCGCTCATTTCCTTCCTATGGAGCTCGTGGGTTCGAGTCCCGCCTTGCGCGCTTCTCTCATGCATGGAGTCTTGAAAATAGAGGGATAGATTATAATATTCCTTCATGAACTGGAGCAACTTTTTTGAANACTCGGCGCTCGGACATTTGAGAATCGTGGCGAAGGTTGTGCCTGAACCGTCTCATGGGCGTAAGTCTCAAGTGACCACGACCACAGACGCCACATCAAAATGCTGGAACTGTTCCACGCATTTCGAGACACACAGCAAAGGAGGCACTTGCCCATGCTTCTATGCTGCAAGTACAGAATTGACGAAGTCTGGAATATGGAAGTGGTGAGACTGTAATTTAATTGGCAAAACATTTGTAGCTAAGTACAACGCAGGGCATTAATTATATTTTGCAGATATTTACGAAGAATATTTCTAGGGGAATTTACCTTCAGATCTTGGGTTTATCAATTAATCACCTCACGTCGTATTTCAGAAGGTGCACCGAAATTTGTCGCATGACAGAGCGCAACCAATAGCTTCGCAAACATTTAAAAATCGTCTGAGCTTTATTTCCTTTATTATTTTATAACTATTAATATCAAGGAAGAAATAAGTGATTATTTTATGCGGATGACTGCAGATGTGGCAACAACAGTAACTGTACAGTAGGATTACAGTCTTGAGAAGTGAAATGAGCAATGTGCGTCCCATGCTCCGTTGATCTACAAAACGTAAGTCAAAATCTTTGTTGCCAAATTTGAAGAAAAATGATTAATCCAACATGGTAGCAATCAGGGCCCCCTTAAAGCTACATAAGTCTGATAGTGCCATTTAAGATGGAGTTAAAGGGCTTCAAAAATAATGCTTGCAATGTGACACACGCACTGTAAGGTGTATTTCAGATTGGTGTGAAGTGAGAGTTCGTTTATAGGCTATTCACTGTAAAGTGAACACTTTTGAAAGCCCTATCATGTGGAATAATGGTCAATAAGTATATTTTATTTTATCCTTAGATGTTAACTTCCGAGTGGGGTGGAATATACACACTGTGTTTATTTCTTACGTGGAAATATTTATTTAAAAACGTTTGTTAAATGATAAAAAATGGCTGTAAGGAAAAAGTAACGAGGGCCTCAAAAGTACTCACTTTACCGTGAACAACTTATAGTATGAAAACTCAATGCGTACATTGCACAGTAGTTCGAGGACCGCATTTCCGTAGGGAGAAGCTGTAAATCCATAACCGGGCAGGGGAGAGTCGTCCCGTGTCACGGGAGACGAAGCACGGTGCATGCAGAGGGGACCACAGCAAGGATGGTGTAACCGCCGAGAGGGCGACGGACGTGCGGGGATAAGGGTGCTGGGTAATTTCCGCCGGCCGGATGGTCTGTCCCCACAGATTACCCTCCTCTTCTCTACCCTCTACCACCATTGACGGGAAGAGACCGCTCATTTCCTTCCTATGGAACTCGTGGGTTCGAGTCCCGCCTTGCGCGCCTCTCTCATGCATGGAGTCTTGAAAATAGAGGGATAGATTATAATATTCCTTCATGAACTGGAGCAACTTTTTTGAACAATTTGACGTCACAAATTGTGTTTCAAGATTTACCCCGATAAACGTAATATGGCTGAAATTGATTATTGTACTATAACTCGTGTAGCATTCTCTTAGTTCTACACAAAAATACCCTCAGACAGCTTGCCGAACTTAAACCAACAGATGGAATAAAATTGGTAGTTTCATCGGTTTTAGGTCGGGACTGCAGTCTCACGAATGTTGTTCATACATGTAAAAAAAAAACTATGCCATTGGCGGATTTTCCGTTTCTGTGCGTCATACAGTANCACGAATGTTGTTCATACATGTAAAAAAAAAACTATGCCATTGGCGGATTTTCCATTTCTGTGCGTCATACAGTATATCCTGACGTGCAAATTGTCACGGGATACGAGCCTAATACTGTGTAGACCCTCCTCTAGCTCGGCAAGTGCAGCAACTCGTGGCATAGATTTAACACGTGAACGAAATGCATGTGGAAGGATGTTGACCTATGCTGTCTGGATAGTCATCCACAGCTCCATGCTATTTGTAGGTGCAGGATCTTGGGTGTGAATGGNACAGCTTGCCGAACTTAAACCAACAGATGGAATAAAATTGGTAGTTTCATCGGTTTTAGGTCGGGACTGCAGTCTGACGAATGTTGTTCATACATGTAAAAAAAAAACTATGCCATTGGCGGATTTTCCGTTTCTGTGCGTCATACAGTATATCCTGACATGCAAATTGTCACGGGATACGAGCCTAATATTGTGTAGGCCCTCATCTAGCTCGGCAAGTGCAGCAACTCGTGGCATAGATTTCAACACGTGAACGAAACACACGTGGAAGGATGCTGTCTGGATAGCCATCCACAGCTCCATGCTATTTGTAGGTGCAGGATCTTGGGTGCGAATGGACCTCCCCGNTGGATAGTCATCCACAGCTCCATGCTATTTGTAGGTGCAGGATCTTGGGTGTGAATGGACCTCCCCGCCATATCTCATAAATGCTCGGTGGGGCTCATATCGGGTGAACGAGATGGCCATAGTAGTCGTTGAAACTATCCAGAATGCTCCTCAAACAAATTCTGGACAACTTGGGCCGATGGCACGGTGCGTTATCCTGCTGGGATATCTAATCGTTATGGGGGTACACGAAGTCCATGAAGAGCTTCAATGCAATGCCATGACCAGCACGCCCTCAATCACGCGACGTCAGCACAATTGATACAGGTGTGAGCACTTCCAAAATGTAATGGTATGTTGGCACCACCGATTATTGCCTTCACATACTGCTATCCCATGACTTTTGGCATGTAAGTCTATAAGGAAAGATTGCCCAGGATGAAAGGTTGTATGCGGAAATCGTGGGTTGCCCTAGTTATACCAAGTCAAAAACTTCGTCTAGGGTAGTTNCCAGGATGAAAGGTTGTATGCGGAAATCGTGGGTTGCCCTAGTTATACCAAGTCAAAAACTTCGTCTAGGGTAGTTAAGCCCCGCAAATTTGAAACAGTCCTGTGCAATAAACTTCGTCACAATAACAGCACAGACTTGGAGCACGTCCTCCAAATGGACCTAAACCCAAAAGGGAGAAAGGGGGAGAACTTAAATTGCAAAACAATGAGCAGGCTCGTAACACAAGAAGTAGTTTNCTAAACCCAAAAGGGAGAAAGGGGGAGAACTTAAATTGCAAAACAATGAGCAGGCTCGTAACACAAGAAGTAGTTTACTGGCGACTGTAATGATACAGAACAATACAGAAAATTGTTAAACATGAATACTAATAAATGTACTTTCTTCGGATGTCTCCTGGCCTCTTGAGTGAATTGGACTGGCTTGGGTTTTCTCTCCCTCTCTCCGTTTTCTACTTTTCCTCCCTCTTGCCTCGCACTCTTTTCTCCTTCTCTATCCTTCATCTTGCTCTTTCTGTCTCTCCCTTTTTTTCTCCCTCTGTCTGGCAAGAAGTGCTGGCTCGTCGACCCGGCTCACCTTATGCCCGGTTCGGAGTCTCTTTACACGTAACGTCCCTATACCGCACACTGAGTGCTTGACATACTTCATAGGATCCGGGTTATGGGATTTTGAGTTGGAGGCGTTTACTTGAAATCATTCGTCTTCAGTCAGACGCAGTTTGTCTCTCTTCGCCGATACATTACGTTGGATGTTGTGTGGTTTGGCCAGCATTCCAGAGTGNGATACATTACGTTGGATGTTGTGTGGTTTGGCCAGCATTCCAGAGAGTTTATAGAATCGTTTCGCCAAACAATGGCTGGCCTCATTCCAGGCTGGGTGCCACCTTCGTCGTTGGGCGGCGTATTGCACGAGGCGCTTGTAACAATACAGTGCCCCCAGCGGGGACAATAAGGCTTTAGTGTTCTAGAGTTGTGGAAATAAAGTTCGTTAGAAGATGGTTTCTTATAGTATACGGAACGCTGTTTTGATTTAACGCCGTACGCATATGCACAGCGGCCAGGGACGTCGGCCATTCCTGATCGTAGTATTAGGCTATACGTGACATTTCTTATTAAATACTGGTGCGTTAAGAAATCTTGCAAACTTTTGCGTTTATTTTTTTTGTAAAAATTTACCTTTTACAAAAAAAAAGTTACTAAAATATATTTTTTGATAACTTGAAAATATTTTAACGTGACAATATTCCGTTAGAAAATCGCGTAGAAAAACTGTTTGTTTGAAACAATTTTTTTTTAATTACTGCTTCGAGAAGGAATGTATTTTACATAAACTGCAGTTTCCCCTTATTTCATGTTATTTCGCACAGAGTAGTAGTATTTGTAGTGCGGGTTGTTTTANTTACATAAACTGCAGTTTCCCCTTATTTCATGTTATTTCGCACAGAGTAGTAGTATTTGTAGTGCGGGTTGTTTTATCATGACAAAGGGAGTTTTGTGTTGCGGTAGCGTACCTCATTCACATTCGGAAGGTCGTGGACTCAATCCCGGTAACTGCATTAGGAGTGACTTTTTCGAAATTATTTTAATTCTCATGTGAATCTTACTAGTGCTCACATTTTAGATGTAAATTTGCCATCGTCTTACGCGTCATTTAAAAACATGTTTAACTTCTGAAATAATAACGTTCGTTGATATTATTTGCTTATATTATTTACGTAATTTCATGATCCTTTCTATTGGAGGAGGGAGAAGGGGGAAAAAGGACGATACTTTTTTGAGTATTAATTTTAACAGACACTTTAAAACTGTCACATCTAGTTGGGTAGGGCGTTTGATCCTCACTCTTGAAAGACTGCAATTTTTTAAAATTATATACCCTAAAATAAGATGTAATAACTCATATTTTAAACTCAAATGGTGAAATTGATAAACATTTTATAAATATACTTTTGAGATTTCCGTCCTAAATTATGTAACTAAATGTCAGGAGCAAACATTCCCAGAAATTCATAGCGGAGGAAGACAGTCGAACTCGTACCTGGAGTATTGGGGATTTTTCTATTTGGTTTATTGGCGCCCTAGGGTTTTTTTTTCGCCGTAAGACTTGCAGGAGGGCAGCACACACACAAAACAAGCTTACTTCTACGTCTCAGACTCTGAGGAAAGCGCGCACATCCCTGGCCTGCCCGGGATATTGTAGGTGCTGGCCGGAGTGCTGTGATCAGCGTTGCTCCCCACGCAGATGGCACGACACCTCGCAGACCACGCGGCCGGGAGACTGGCCGGGAGGCTGAGTGGTTGGACCATTTTGCGTGTGACCCTGTGTGGTCATCTCGGTGCGACGTGCCCGCCTTGCCTGTCCCAGGAGGCCTGTCGAACAGCCATATGCCTCCTTTCAACAGTCGTCATTCGCTATCGTCTTCCAGTAATGCTGCAGTCGTCTCCCGTCTCTCTCTCTCTGAAAACGCACCAAGTACCACGGCTGTTATCATTACAGCTCTCTCATCCGCCATGTTGGATTTTCCATGTATGTGCCATAACTTCCTTTACAATTGGATAAATAAGTGTTTCTTGTGGTTGCACGTTTACATTCAAGTGAAATCGCTAATTTTTTTCCATTTGTCCACGCGTCGTCTGGTAATTGCGAAAGAGCAAGAATCCATCAATAGTTTAAATATGTCACTGCATTAATTGCGTCATAATTATTTAACAAAAGTTCAGAAAGTGTGTTTTTTCTACGGCGTATTGTATATTGCCACCAGAGAAGTATAGTTGTATAACCAAAGTAAGTGTCCCTAAACAATTGAAATAAGCTATAATGTGGCGTGTAAGGCCGAGCCTAACGACTATCTCACGCTATCATATTTTCCCGTGAAAGTGGTTCAAATAAAATTGGGCCAAAGAAAGTTTTATGGTTCTGACGTCTTCGAAACGTCATTGTCGCTGCCAAGTTTGTCTGGAAAACTTGGATGACTAGTTTCCATCAAACGATATGCATATTGATAAGGCTTCAAAAACATTTCTTTGATCTTCACGGGCTCAGTCAACCAGAATCGTGCATCACGAAAACGGACTGCCTTTTCCGATTTCACGAAACTTCAAAATGGCGAACAGTTGCTGCAAACTAAATGTTATGAAGATAATTTTTGCTGAAGCCCACATAGCATGAGAGCTGTTTTAAATGCAATTTGGTCAATAATATTAAGTACTTAAATGTATAATTTCGCAAAGAAGTGAAAATAAATCGCAAAATTTGACACTTCTTTCCATAGTGGATTGCATGGAATCTTTACTGTAGCAGTATTTCGCATTGAAAATAATTTCTGAGTAAAAAATAAGACTAAGTACGTTAATTAAAAAATATGACAATGTGGCACTTTTTAAAACATATTCAAGGTTATTTTATCAATTTTATTTCATGGGAACATTCGATGGAAATATTTCTTAATAAAATTGTATTGTCAGATTTATTTGAAGACGAAAGTTTGATAGTGTAACAGGGGCTTTAAATGGTCTTGCGACATATGGGACATGATGTTCATGTAATGAGGCCGGACCGACGAAAGTTGTTCTACTTAAAATTGCTCCAAAACAGCGAATTCGACTACAGATTTGTTGAAACGCTCCGCTTCAATCAATAAAATTCTACTGATTATTTTAGTTGCTGGTATTCACTATTAAACAGTGATTTATACTGATTCCTAGTGCACCGCACTGCCCTGGAAGTCAGCCCTCAGTGCATTCCACTGATTCGCTAATAGATAACAGCTCATTAACTTAAAATTCAGTAAAATAACTAATTGTAATCATTGATTCAGATAGAGAGTGTAGTCTGTCTTCTCCGGACGGCTCAGAAATTTATGATCGCCAAATCGCTATCCAAGTTAGTAACCCACTTATTTCGGAGTCTCGCTGTCTTGAACCGTGCTACGCATCAGAACCTGTAATTTTCTGTGTGTCAAAGACGTCACCGGCTGTACGACTTCTTAATACTGATATTGCTTATCCTTTCCCGCCTTCTTTCGCTGTTCACTTCTTCGACGTTTTCATACTATGTCGAACTAGAATGTAATTTTCGTAGCGGTCAGCACATGGCCTTTTATTTCAATATGGTACATTATAAGTTTGGGAATGAGGGTAGTNTTTCAATATGGTACATTATAAGTTTGGGAATGAGGGTAGTGCAGATGATACTGTACTAAGACTGCGTAGTTATTTTATGAACAATTGGTGTTAAACGTCGAGTTGTGTACAAGCAAGGGGTCGTTTCGATTCTCCCATGCTCGACTTAAAAAAAAATGCAAAACATTAATGCGGAATGTGTAAAACTAATGTTGAATTTAAACAAGCAAGTGCTGTGCATCNGTTCACTTCTTCGACGTTTTCATACTATGTCGAACTAGAATGTAATTTTCGTAGCGGTCAGCACATGGCCTTTTACTTCAATATGGTACATTATAAGTTTGGGAATGAGGGTAGTGCAGATGATACTGTGCTACGACTGCGTAGTTATTTTATGAACAATTGGTGTTAAACGTCGAGTTGTGTACAAGCAAGGGGTCGTTTCGATTCTCCCATGCTCGACTTAGACATTATTCAAAGTAAATAGTCCCCCCGAACCTTTTTTTTTCTTTTGCGAGTTTGATCACGTGTATTAATGCCTTAAGTTTTTCTTTGGTCATACACTGCAGATTTAGAGCGTGTTTAACGGTTCCGTGCCTTTGGTCTTTTTATAGTCGTCTGTGTTTTTATTCCAAATTTGTGACGTATTTTCTTTTTTTACTTCTGAATTCTATTAAACTGTATTCTGGCTGTTCGTTTATGCTTTATCGTAAAGTTTTTTTTTATTGGCAGACAACGGCCAGTTTCCAAGCAAATTTTATTGCAGGTCCCTAAATCACCATCTCCACGAAACAGTGCAGGGAAGTAAAATAATTAAAGTATACCTTTTCAAAGCTCTGTGGAATAAGGCCCTTATGAAACTGCGCGATTGTATCACTTGAAGCGTGCGCAGAAGAATAACACTGNAAAAAATTCTTTGAAAATTAGTTGCCAATATTATTTTTTAAACATTACAAGTGAATTAAAAAAAAATGCACAGTAAAGAAAGATTTTATTGAGACTCTACAACTGAAATATTGTATCTCAACTACACATTGTGTTATAAAACATATACAAGTGTTTACGTAACTTCATCTTTATAATAAACTTGAGATGCACAGCACTTGCTTGTTTAAATTCAACATTAGTTTTACACATTCCGCATTAATGTTTTGCATTTTTTTTTAATTCACTTGTAATGTTTAAAAAATAATATTGGCAACTAATTTTCAAAGAATTTTTTCTGAAAATACAAACTTTTTTCACAGTGTGTTCGGTGTATTTCATGCGCTATTTGAGTGCTTCTGAAAGCCTTTAAGTAGGAAAGGGGGCCCAATAAACGTACATCTTTGTTTTTTTTTTTTTTTTTTTTTTTTTTACGAATCTTTGTAATTATACTTTATGACCGGACATTTAAAATAAAAGCTTGACACAACATAGGGGGCTACTTTAGAGAATTGTTGAAGAAATCACGGTTTCAGATATATTAATATTTTCCCGTACGGGTCAGAAATTAATAAATAATAAAGGAACATTTGATTACGGTTACAGATGTGATACGAGTCAACGGGAGAATGGATTTCAAAATAACTGTCAAAATGTTCCCTGCGCTGCCTTGACGAAGTTTGGTTTTTAAATAGTGAA
>NQII01001733.1:0-13451 GCA_002778355.1 Clitarchus hookeri
GGCAGTTCGGGAGGTCGCACTGTGTCTGCGGCTCCTGACAATCAAGGCACTGATACTCTGTTCCTCGTGTCGGCCAAAAGACATCGGGCCAGCCGATGCATTGATTGCATTGCCGCCGCGGGCAATTACGGCACTGCACTATATATAGGCCCGTGCCTTGACATCGCGGGGTCCTGCACTGCTCTCTCGTTTGCTCCCTGCTTTCGCTGTGTGGTAGTATGTTACTCGGGAATGCCCTGGTCCATATCTCGTCTCCTTCTTCCTGGGCCTGCGCCCTCCCCCTTTCTTCCAAACTCCGCGCACGTCTGCGGTCTGTCATGTTCGCCTGGGTTTTTATTTATTTATTTATTTTTTTTTTTTTTATTGCCTCTCCCTACTCGGTTAAACTGTCGGTAAAGCTGGGCGCCACGAGGGATAAAAAAAATGTTTTTATTAACTTTATTTTACGACGCCCTCGAAGTCGTAAAAGTGTTCGCTAGCTCGGTCGGGGCAGAGGTCCCCTTCTCACAGGTAATAGCTCGTTCTTGCTTAAATCTTAACAGATGTCAGCTCGCCTCCACGTTGCGGCGCCAAATTGAGAACACCCCGAGCTGTGGTTTTGGAGGAAGGTGATTGACACTGTTCTCTAAAGGTACAATTTCCTAATAAATCAATACACTGTAATGATTAAGAGTTCAAGAAAAATCTCTAGTTTTATTATTGCTTTAAAACAAGTTAATTGCCACACAAGTTCTCGAGACAACTCCCTCCCGTTCCTATACGTGGATTACGTATCGTTCGCGTCGTGGGGGGGGGGGAAAATCTGCTTCGTACTTGCTGGGTGATTCTAGATATTCGTAGCACTCGCGGAACACTACTCAGGGTCCTTCACACACGCTGGATGACTGTACTTATCTGTCCTGTTGTGCTGGTAGTTGATCCTGCAGTTGAGATCTGGTGAACTGGAAACTGGCAGGCCGCTGCGTCCGATGTCGGCTGGCTCTTCCGGAATCGCGCCGCGTCTTCGGACTCTCGTAGGCTGCCCGTCGTTGGCGACCCGCTCCGCGCTCGTCGACGCCCGTCCGCTGACTGACTTGTTTCCTCGGACTCCTCTCGTTTTGTAGCCTCCCTCGCCATATTCAAACTGCCTCGTCTGCACGTGTTCCGGGGAGTAATAAACAAGTGTCTGGGGCTCGGGCTGCCCATCATGGACCTTCGGTTCTGGTATGGCCGTTTCATTGTCTCGTTCTGCACGTGCTTACTTGGCGGGTGGCCTTTGGATCAGTGCCCACACTGGTCCATCCCTTGTCCCCGGATATGCTGCTATTCTTCTCGTACACCCGCTAAAAGCTTTTCTTGGTTTTATTGCGGTGAAGCCCGGGGTCGTGGGACCTCGGCGTATCTTGGGGCGGCTGCCCAGTGTAGCTGTGTTCGTGCCCTGGTGGCTTCCGTTGCCTCCGGATGCCGCCTGCACGTGCAGAAAACTTGGGTGGCCCGTCTTTGCAGCTGTGAGGCGCGGGATCCTTTATTTGGACACGTTCTCCGCCCTTAATATTTATTGGTGTAGACCGTCGGCAGGCTTCGCTAGCGCGTGTGTTCTGGCGGCCAAAAATGCCTGGACGCGGGGAGCGTCACCTTATCCAAAAAGGAATAGCTCTAACCCCAGTGGACAAGAGAAACAAGAAAGGTAGTACAACCATGGACTCTTGGTTTCATTAAGTGCATGCAATACTAGCTAACATGCAGAGCACGTAACAGTTAGCTCTCCTCCACAAAGTACTCAAAGTTTGTAGGTGTTAAGATAACATGGACAGGTTATACACATGCATTCTAGCAAATAAAAAAAATTTATTTCAGGGCGAGTCCTGTTTATTTAAGGACTGCAGCCGTGCTTGTGAGTTACATGCTTAACAGAATTAAATTAATACAAATAAAATATAAATATAATAAATACATAATTAACAAATAAATATTTATATTACATAAATATCAATCGTTTCAAAGCAAAGCACAGAAGGCCTTTTCCTATTTTTAAACTATTATTACTTTGGTGTTTTCTTTATTTTTTTTACTTTATTTTAATGGTTATTTATTTTACTTTACTAGGGTACCCTGAGGGAAATTATATAAGAAAAAGGAATATCTTGATATCAACACATTTTGTTACAAAATTATAAAACAGCAATGCCAAAAATATAGATTTTGCATGAGATTTAATTCACTTGCAGTTCATTACACAGTCTGGTATGCATTCTTCCAGGTTAAAAATTCATGCAATCATTCTAAATAATTTAAGTTTTAGGTTTANTTCTTCGTGTACAAAAGCAAAAGACGAGTTGGGCAGGCATGGTTCATTGGCACAAAGGGCAGTACACGGCTACTCTGCTACATTATGGCTTCATTACAGCAGGTACTTAGAGCAGTAGGGAACCGCAAAGGTGTCCCCCGAAATCTGTAGCCGCCTAATTAAAAAATTTAAACGTTAGCAATGAGGTTAAGGTAAACAGGTTGCCCCAAATAACAACCACCAAAGTAACATTTTACTTAATTGAAGCGGGTCCAGAAAATGAAGCTACGGCATAAAAAGACGGTGAAATTTGCATAATCAGTTAAGTAAGTACTTCGCATGATGGCGTAAAAAGCAAGAAGGAAGCAAAAAGGTCTGTCTTGCAAATTCCAGTCATGATCATAGATTAAGATGCATGATTGCAATGAATCTCACTTGTATGAATCAGGGAAACTTACACCTTTGTTCACTAAATTGTACTACATTTAACAAGTTGAAAATATTTTGTTTTTCTTTCGTTACCAACATAATTGTAATAATAATTGTAAACTTTTGTTTTATTCTGACTGAAGATTCTATATTGGCAAAGAAAAATATTATCTTCTTCACATAATAACTACCAACACGACTGTCACCAATGTGTCACTATTTAAATATGTGATACAATACAGTCCCAATACAAATGTCAGTTATTCAGTTTTATATGTAAATGCTACAAGTGATTTTGTAAATTGCTTACTGTTACAACTTCACAATTTTTTTATGTAGAAAGAGGTCTAGATTTTATATATTTTTTTAATATAAATATTTTCAGAAATAGAGTGGTTGTGAATGACAGACATTCTGTTATGTAAAAGAGAGCAGGAGAGTAGACTATCAAGCTTTAGAAGAACAATACTAAATAACAGGAACACTTAACACAGTAAAAGAGGGATAAATTAAAATAGCCTAAAGTGTGACTAAAAAGTGACGTTCGTCAGGCTCAAAATGTTTCACTTAATTGTATCATAGTGTACTAAAGCCCTGCCATAATTGCTTGAAATGTTTTTGAAGCCAATGCTACATATCCCAAAAATTATATATAGATTTTTTTGATAATTGAAGCCATAAATGTTGTGCTCATTAATACAGTAATAAATTATAATTTTTAGCTTTGAGTTTTGAGTAATATTTTTTCCAGTATTCATTGCTAAGATTGCCAACATACCAATATATATCCTGCAACAGCTTATCTGTTATTATAATTTGCAAATGAGAGTATTTACTCTTTATGTGCTTAGTATGCTGGTCCCAATGTCTGTCAAAATGTATTTTACTTACATGAAATACAGTATATGTTGTGCCACACTCATATTTTGTTATTTCATAAACTTGAATATCCTATTAAAATTTTTTTTGCAAAGACTGTGATTGTCAGTTTTTTCATTTTTGAGATGTTATGACCACATTGAGTGTGATTGAAAAACATGAACTTTCACATAATTCAGTGACCTATGTGATATGTGCAGAACATTTCGAAACTGATCTGTTAAAAAATTAACTAAGGAACTTGCCAAATTATTTTGCAGTTCCTCATATGTAAACTCAGAACTAGCCTATCGCTGCCACAGAACAGAATTTAGTGTCTCAGAAAATTGTTCTGCATCGTATGGGTATCTCACACACAAGTAAGACGTCTCCTAAGGAAACATTGTTATGGCAATCCCAAGCAAAACCACAGTATTACATCAGGGTGACGATACTACAAGAAAAGTGAGACTAAGAGCTATATTTAGGGTGCAAACATTGCTACCTTACGAGAAACTGAGCCATTTACTTTTGAATAGAGTAATATTAAGCTCGTGTCCGAATTGGCACTTTTAATGTGACCCAAATTAGTCTACTTAAATGATGACATATTTGGTATTTTAGTTTTTAGTAAAAACTATGTCGGTGGGACATTTACCACTTCAGATAAATGAGCATTTGTGGGGGCACCCATTTACTGTACTAAAAATGCAGCCTAATCATAAAAAATGAGCCCCGTGGGAACAAGAAAATACAAAGTTTGTGATATCCAAATTTTACAGGTAGCCAACACACTATGGAGCATGGTTGAAACAAGGGTGCATGTTATCTAGTAAAAAAAATTATGTAAGTGTATTAGTGTAAAAATAATTCACCTTACATTTCAAACATAGTGAAAGAAAATCTGAAAAGAAAGGCAGATGGTGTGTATCCATACGGAATAAATGCGTGTTGAGGTTCTGGGAAATGGCCTGTAAAAAGTGGCTCACATGCAACTCAAAGATTGATGCAGAAGAGGGCAGAATTGTTTACAGGGGAATGAAATTGTTTCTCGTCAGTACATATTAAAAATGTTCATGTGAAGTTTTTAAACCAGCACTGCAATGTAAATATTGCTTATCAAAATATGGAATGTTTATTAAAAAATAAGTAACTACGCTTGGTAAAATGTTTTCAAGCTAATCTATATCAAAGTTAAAAACTCAATTAGTGTGAAAATTCCTATGAAGTGTACTTATATTTTTGTTTTCATTATTATTGTTAAAAGTTAGTATTCTTTTAATGAGATTTGACAACTCAAAAATTTTGAATGACATAGTATTAACATAGAGGCAACCAGAAGTGAAGTCATTTTTAAAACATGGATCACCAATTCATATAAAGGGAAGGGATATACAATGAATGTCTTGGATGTAATTATTGGTTTTATTAGGATTCATTACATACATAATGTAAAATATTGCAGCTGCCGTTGCAGCTACTTAAAAAAAATTGGCTTTCAGTGAACAGAAAAATGCCTTAGCATCACACTCCGGTTTAAATAATTGCAGACGTAATTACATTTTTGTGTGAATAATTAACATCTTTAAAAAATTCTATGTCATTGGTGACAACAATATATAATCAATTTATGAATTTTCTGCAAAACTTCCCAATTTTCTGAGCTGCATGTGAAATGTATAGACCAACTTAGCAGCTAATTATCCCTTCTGTTTAAGCTACAAAATGTATCCAAGAATGTCGGGGAAATAGCAGAGAAATGCTGGAAGATTGTGCTATGTACTAATTTTCTGAATATACTACTAAAGTGTTTGGTAAATTCCACTGGCTAAATTGTGAATGTGAGCAAATTTGTTGCAGCAGAAAAGTACTAAGTTACTATATGACTTACAGTTATAGTGATTAAGGATGTCCACTGGACATTGTTTAAAGTCATCTTACGACAGCATCAAACATGCTCGGGGAAGTTATAAGCTTTTAGCTAAATGTATTTTAATAGAGACATGTATAATTTATAATGTGGAAGTATAAAAGTATAAGGAAATAAGTTTACACTTAGGCATGACTCAAAAGTGTGTGCATGCTTGCATACATACAGTTTTATTATGCAGCAAGGCTTTAGACCTCACTTTTGCAGTATTTTTTCAGTGTTCACCTGTCCATTTGTAATGTACTTTTTATATTAACCATTTTCCAAGGAGATATTTGCTCGCTACTGTAATCTGTAGGTCATACACTTATGAGCAGTTGAATTAGAGATGTCTGCATAATAGCATACAGCATCCCATTTGACATGATGATGGGGGTAATGCAGTGTAGTATGGACTTCACAAGGCACTGGAAGCAGTCGGGAATCATACTGATCATGACCGCTGCACAGCATCCCAGATTTTTTTTTCAGTACGATTGACATTAGGTGACCTCAAGAAGTCAGGCAAGCAACTTCAAGTCTGTAGAGTGGTTCATCCAACCATTCTGTCACAATTCAGGAACGGTTGACTGGTGCATTGTTTTGCAGTAGTTACAGGTCTCCTGCACAATGCTGTAGGCACAGAAATGGTGCACATGATCTGCCAGCAGGTCCCCTATAGTGAGAAGGTGGTTCTGGATGGTATGGCTGCTCATAGGTTGTCATGGTCCAGCATTGAATTGGTGAGTGATCTGATACACTGTGGCCTTCTTTTTGCTGTTACCAACATAGCAATATGATGACGACCCCTACCATTTATACTTGCACGCCATGGCAGTTGTCCCTGGTGGTGTTGGTTTTACCTGAATCTTTAAACTCACGGTACACTCTTGACATGGTGGCTTGCGGAAATCCCAGTGCCTGCACAATGTCAGAGATGGAGTACCCCATACTACTGGCCCCAATAATCCGGCAACTATCAAATGTGCTGAGATCTTGTTTCTTCCCCACTCTGTGCTCAATTGTTACTTAATGGTTCTGAGACTATGATTGTGGTTCTTATTTTGATGTTACAGCGTCGTATATATCAGGCCTGAAAATATTAGGAATTTCGGGAAATGGCCAGACAGGTCACTTTGAAGTATGTCACAATTAAAAGTGGTTTTCAGTATCAGCTCATTAACACGGATGTGGTTGGGTTGCTGCTTTCGCATACAGGTAGCACCACAGTCGTTAGCACCGCTAACAAACTACTCTACTCACCATTGACATTTCTAGAGCCATTTTTCTACTTTTGTTGTCCTGAAACAATTTAGTTTTGAAATATGGGGTGTGGAATAATAATAGTTACTTAATTCAATTATGTGTGCATTGCACATATGTTCTACTTGCTTAGATTTATCAATATCATACAGAAACAAGACACTTTAAACACTAGGGTGATGAGTTAGGGAGGAGGGAAGCCTTGTTCAGTACCATAGACAACATGGTGAGCCATGATAGCCCCGCAATTACAGGCTAAATGGAAATTATTAGCAAGCAGAATTGCTGCACATATGTTACTTTAAAAATATACAAAGCTCGTTAGAAAAATAAAACTCTGGGTATTCATTTCTATATTTTTTTTTTACACATTCAAAACAAATTGTTGTTGTAATGCATATCTTAGGTGCAACCTTCGTAAGAGATGGCAGTACAGTCTGCTGTTGTATTCCATTGTCATAAAAGTCAACTTTTTGCCTTGTACTGGCTCTTAAACGATTAGGGTTTAAAATGCATTGCTTCAAATTCATGTAGTAATTTTAGAAAATACCCTCTGATAGTCATACAGCCTCGTTGAATTAATATCAAACATTTAAGTGGCAAAGTGAGCACTAGTATTATGGATCTAAGAGAGGGAAACAAGGAGAAACAAACACTTGCCCTTTAAGGTGTATTTCACTTGTAACACTCACACATTACTATTTTAGCACAAAGTTTAGTTTGTCACTTGAACAGATGTTTTGTGACCACATAAAAAAATATATTAATGAACAGTGTAAAAACACTTTCCTGTTCTCATATTTATTTATGATTTGGTGTTCATGGGCATTGCTTTAAAAATAGCCAACCTAAAATAAACATTGGCATTCTTTCATTCATTAGCTGATACAGTATTTTGTACATGGATCATTGTTAGTTTTGTTTTTGTAATGCTATTACACACTGGCTGTCAAAATCATGCCTTCATAGTTGGAATGGAGTGTACAGTGGTTTCTGTGGACAATGAGAGGCCTCAGATAGACGCTAAAATTGATAAGCAAGGTATTTTACAGATTTTTCATTTAATGTGTCCCACTGTGGAGAAGCATGTACATTACACAAGTGGTAAGGATTACATTCTCAACTTTAGTAATACTGGTGGTATCTCGTGTGAAAGGTAACTTTTACAGTCCCAACATGTTGGCGTAATTGGTAATTCTGTATGAAAACTGACTTCTTTTCTGAACATTGTTATAAAAAAAGTTAACCTTTTTGCAACCGCAACAAAATAACATGGCAAATGTAAAGGTTAAATTGAATAACGTATTAATAATAATGTATTTAAAAAAAACCTACTGACGTACAAATTTTGTTTAGAAATTTAAATTAAAACATATGTACTTAAAAACTAAAAATAAATGCATTCGGGTAATTTTTAAAGTGTGTGTCATAGCACTACAGAAAACATAATTGTCCAATAATATCGTCAAAACAAGTTTCTGTTTCCAAACAAAAACTGGCAGAAATTTAATGTCATCATGTACGTTTGGCTTCATCCTCATGAGACTGATAGGCGACTTTCCATGACTGTGGTTGCAAAGATGCTCAAAACAAAGAATGTCGATTACGAATATCATGAATGTGTGTACAATTTGAAAATGCAAGTTTATCTACAATGCTTTGGTAAACTTTTTTTTTACGATACAATTGTGATGCTATAAAAATTGTGTGATTGGCATATTATCACCCATTGCAACAAAATATATCAAACAAATGCTCTTAGACATTCTGGAATTAGGGACATTAACTATATATTTACTAAGTTAATCTTCAGTATGAAAGTGAGTGTAAACTGTTGTCTTTGTTTTTTATATCAAATCATTAAGAGTAAATTTTCACATAGAATTATAAATATAAGCCCGTTCAGTGATTCCCGTAAACACGAGAGTTCTGTATTAAATTCTGAGGTTTTAATTCTGACTCCAGATATTAGCCAATTTATGCACATCTAGATAATGAATTTTGAAATGTAACAGTATAGAAATTAGTACTGTTTTTTGAATAAATAATAAATTTTAATGTATAGACGAGTTTTGAAATCATATTTCATACAAATTAATTATATCCCCACTTTGTGTAAATACGGGGATATAATTAATTTGTACAAAATATGATTTTAAAATAATTGAATCCCCACTTTCTTTAAAAACCACTGCAGTTGTAAACATTTGGCTGTTAGGTAAATCTTGTACAAAAAGAAATGATGTGCTATTCCAACACTCAGTAATGAGTTTATACTGTCTCCTGTATATAAAATGTGAAATTATGAAAAGTAAATAGCACAAAACCGTTTTCACTTTCACACCACCCAAAAAAACATTCATTTATAATGTTGTGTACATACCTTGCTTTTTGTATTCTAGTACTCCGTACTTGCTTTTGTACATTACGAACATTGAGGCAGTGTTTGGCATTTCTTCGCATGTTCAGTTCTTATCACTTCCTCGTAAAATATGGTTCATGAAGGCTTGAAAAACTGGTGGAGTCGTTACTCTCACTATGAGTTATGTGCAGACACAAACATGTAATGGAAAACTACACATCTCATGATAAGTGTATCAGAATGCGTTACCAATCAGAAATTGTGAGCCATTCACTCTCCCACTCCCACTCTACCATCTCTCTTGTAAATGGGCACACACAAGGATATGGCACACATTGCTGCAGACAGTGGCCAACGAAACCAGCAGCGCTCCACATGGCAAAGACACACAAACGTCTGCTTCCGTTCTGGCTTTAAGTCAGCCTCAAATATGCATCCGTAATCTTCATTTTCTTCATAACTTATCATTAATCCCACTCATCACAGTCACTCAAATTTCTAATATTTGAAGCAATCCAAAATATATCTTTATTAAGGTAATTTTTGTGTTGCCCAACCATATAAATTATTTACCTCAACATACAAATCATTTTTGTGTTTATCTGGATCAAAATATTTTTAATAAGTATTACTTACTTTTGAATATCTTTAAATATCTTGAGTAATTTCATCTCGTATTCCTTTTTTAATCATTAAATACATTTCATAATCACTTAATATAATATAATTTTTCTTAATTATAACATTGCATCCCAAGCTAATGATGGTGATGGTAAATTCTTTTCCTTTAGTTTGTTTAAACAATTTTGTTAGTAATCCTTTGTTAATAATCCTTCACAATTTGAACAGCTTTAAAAATTATTTCTTTTTAATACCTTATCATACTTTAATATAGTAAATTCTTCAGGAAAAGTATCTTTAGTATAAGTATAAAATATTTTGCTTTTATTAGTATTATTTATATTTGATTAGCACATTTTATTAAATCATTATTATATTTACAGTCCTCTTTTTTTCCTGTGATTTAGCTCATTTTTATATAGCTGATGCCATAAGGCTAAATGTATCAACAATTTAAAATGTTATAAAAATTTTTGTCAAATTGAAATCTGTGTCCAGAATCAACAAAATAATTTATGTAATTTTATTTGTATTACAAGTTACAATAACTTCAATTTTTTGGCTAATTATTTAACACATAACTGTTTATTATAAATACTCATATTGTGATAAGATACTGAAGTATTTTGAGTAAGGTTTATAGTTAAAGTACATATTTTTCACTTTAACTTTTAAATGTTTATAATTTACACAATTTATTTTTTGCACTTCACTTGCTAATTATTTCAATATGAATATTAACAATTACTTCATTTCAATTTTAACAATCTTATCCATTCCCAAAGTTTGGTACAAATATCATAAATTTCTTGATTTTCATTTCTTTAATTTGAATTACGAGGGTATTCGGAAAGTAAGGTCCGAATCGCTGTAGCTAATTAATTGAATGTCGCGTGAACATTGTAACGCGCATGCGCACCGACTCCCTGCATGCCTTGCTCGTCAAACGACGCCATTTGCATTGGTATTGTTGCAGTGTGCTGTTTACAGTATCAGTTCAAAATGTTTAAAACAATTGATCAGCCTGCCGACTGTGAATTACGGTCAGTGATTCGGTTTTTGACAGTAAGGAATGTTTCAGCAGCGGAAGTTCATCGACAGATAAGTCAAGTGTATGGCCCCAATGCGATGAGTGAAAGCAAAGTGCGTAAGTGGGTGAGAGCTTTCAAGGACAGATGGGAAAATTTACATCATGAACCGCGATCAGGCCGGCCATCAGTGATCACAGAAGATTTGGTCAAAGCCGTGGACGAAAAGATTCGTGAAGACTGGCGATTCACAATTTCAACTTTAGCATTGGAATTTCCAAATGTGGGTAGAACAACTTTGCACAAAATTGTCTCTGAAGATCTGCAATTTCACAAATTGTGCACACGTTGGTTTCCTAGGCTGCTTACTGAGGAACACCAAATGAAAAGTACGGCTTGTGCTCTTGATATTTTGGACCAATATCATAAGGAATGTGATCAAATTTTAGAGAAGATGAAAGGTGAAAGAAGCAGTTACAGACTGGTTATCCTCACATGTGGCAGACGTCTATGACTTAGGCATGCAAAAGTTTGTAGAACGTTATGACAAATGTTTAAACAAATATGGAAATTATGTAGAAAAATAGAGAAACATGTAAGGAATTAAATAAAACAAGTTTTTTGAAAATATCTGTGATGGTTTATGTTTTATAAGAAATCGGACCTTACTTTCAGAATAACCCTTGTATTTTTATATGGTTCTCAATAAATGTGACAGATTTCAGAATTTTGAACATCTAATTCTTCTAGAGTTGATTCTAACAATTAATTAATTAAATTTTTTGTGAAATAAGTTTTGCTAATTATTTAAACTAGAAAATAATTTCTTGGGAACTTCTTTAATTCTTTAGTTTTTGTTCTAAAACTAATAGGTTGATAAAATTTTTAATTAGTTTTTTTAACCAAATAAATTGTAAATAATATTTTATGTAATTTAATTTTTTTGTAGTTATTAGTTTTATTTGAAGTATGTCCTTTGAAAGTGTGAATAAACAACAGATAAACATTCAAATTCTTTATTTTTGAAGTATTTTTGGTTAATAGCTTTGTGTATATAAAAAATTTCTAAATGCTCTTCAAGTTCACTTTCTGAATAAAAATATGTTAAACATACACGAATAAGGTTTTTATGTAAATAATTAAATAATTCAAAATTAACTAACATACCCAAAATCTGTTATTAAAATGTAATAAGAATACTTATTTTTTAATAGTATAATAAATTAGCTTCTTATTCAGTGTAATATTTTTTTAATTTGAAAGGTAATTTTTTATTTATCATTATATAAATGTTTATAGGCATGGATAAATGATTTTCATAACTTTTTTAATGTTTTTTTAAAAATAATGTTATGTTTTTTATATAAATTAAATTCAAATCCTGAAAAAAATGTTTTTTAATATTTATTTTTTAGGTTGTTCTCTTAATGTTTTTAGTGTGTGAGTGGTGTGGTATGTTGTGGTGTTTTTTGTGTGTGTGTGTGTGTGTGTGTGTGTGTGGTGTGTATATATATGTGTGTGTGGGGGTGTGTGTATACATATATATATATATATCATTAAATGAAACAAAAACTATCTTTGTTGTAAATTTAGATATCAAATTGTGTGAAATCAGAAATTTTTGAAACAATTTTACTTAAAACATTTGTTAAAAAATTAGATGATAAAATGTGATATGATATTAATAAGCAAGATTTCTGTTTTATTTGTAAAGGTTTTAAAAAAATGGAAAATTTCCGAGTATTGAACTTTAATAATTAATCATTATTATGTTCCTAAAGTTATTTTTTATGTATTTCAACTTTGAACTACTTTATTAAAAATTTATTGATGGTGTTTGTTTCCCCTTTAAAAATAGTGTATTTTTTGTGTAATTTTAACTTTGGATTTTAATTTTTTTTCGTAGTTTTGTTAAAAATGTTTTTAATTTCTGTGTAAATTTTTCTTTTTTTCTGAAACTGTCTTAAATCGGAATGAGACTGACATTATTATCTACTTGTTTGTGATGATAGATTTGTAAAATTTTTGTCGTTACAAAGGTTGAAATATCTTCATTATTAAAATTACAAGCAAAAAATGTTCTGCTTAGCAATAGAACCAAAAACGTTCCACTTGTGGATGTGATTATTTCCTCTGGGAATAAATAAATAAATTGTAATTACAAGACACTTGCATTGTGGCTTTACTGGGATTGGGCAAACATGTCCATGATTGGGGCCATGGTTACCTCCCATTCTCACTGGCTTAATGCTCATTTAGGGCTCATTTACATTTGTCACTTTGGATGTTCGTCTTGGAAGAATCATCCAAAGTGACAAGTGTAAATTTCCTTTACATCCAAAGTGTACATCAAAGATGAATGATTAAAGAAATTGACCCTCTTCCTACTTTTAATGAAAGCACTGTTCCTCGAATGGATGATTCATCCTGAGTGAATGTGCAGTGACAAATCCAAACAGTCTCTTTCATCGTTAGTGTTTCACAGCCCTCCATTTCGTGTACTGTATCGTGTTATTTTACATTGCAATGTTATTCAAGTTAGCCCAGTCATATTAGGGGTTTCACCTCGGAATGAAAGATAATAAGCTGTAAATTGGTATAAGCCTTTGTTTTGTCGTTCTTAATGTTGTCTCAAAAGTCACCAATGTTATCGTGTCTGCGTCTTAAGATATTGAAGGTCAAAGGTCATAAAAATCGGTTTTTCGCGAATATCTC
>NQII01001733.1:14931-28512 GCA_002778355.1 Clitarchus hookeri
AAGTCACTTATTTTAATTAAATATAAATAATTTATAATTAGTACATAAATAATGGGCATTGTTTAATAATTATAATATTTTAGTAAATAATTAACTTTATCCAACGTACTGATAACCGTAACTCACACTTGACCTTGCATTAGACCATATATGACTGTGCGCGGCGCACTCTTTGCGGTCTACGGCAGAAACGGTTGATCGTATGAAAAAAAAGTTCAAACAGAAGTTGTAGAGAATTTTATATTCTACAACTTTTATAATAAGTGCAAATCTTATTTAAGCAATAAAAAGCGAGATATTCGCGAAAAACCGATTTTTATGACCTTTGACCTTCAATATCTTAAGACGCGGACACGATAACATTGGTGACTTTTGAGACAACATTAAGAACGACAAAACAAAGGCTTATACCAATTTACAGCTTATTATCTTTCATTCCGAGGTTGACCCCTTTTTTTACCTAATATGACTGGGCTAAGTGGCAAGATAGGCATATGCCACTATTTCTTGAGGCATATCAGCGGTGCGAGTGTTTGTGGAATAGCAAGTGTAGTGATTACAGTAAGTCAAATTTGCATGAAAAAGCATACACCGTGATTGTAACAGATTTGAATTTATCCGGCTTAAGAGTCGCAGACATTAAAGCTAAAATAAAAAAGATTCACACCCGCTATGGAGCGGAACTTAGCAAGATTAGAAACTCGCAAAGAAGTGGAGCTGGTGATGTTTGTGTGCTCCGATTATTCTGGTTCAAAGAAACTGATGTGTTCCTACGCAATGTGTGCACTCCAAAACGAAGCTCTTCAAACTTGAAGGTAAAAAAAATTGTTTTCCATTAAATGCATGCATGGCTTAGATTATGTATTCAAAAACAAATTTTTTACACATCTCCAAAACAACTCGGTAAATCATTTTCTATTGCCATGGAACAGTGTCTGTTGTGACAAATTGTTCAGCATAATAATTACGTATTTCACCTTCTGCCCTGGTGTAGTTATTTGTTGTGTAATGTGCGATATTGACTAGACCAGCATGTGGAACTTGACGAGCTGTGCCTGGTATGACGCATCCTTCATTCCAATTTTCAACGTCTAGCATATCTCTCTGAAAATACGGATGTGTATGAGTAGAAGTCTGTTTCAGCCAGTTGAGAAGAGCAGATGCAGTTTTCACAACTTTGTCTGTTGTGCATACAGCAAGGGGTATAGACTTCTCAAAGATACAAGATCTCAAAACTAGTATGCCAAACGTGTTCTCCAAAACGTGAAGAGCTCTCGAAAGTCTGTAGTTTAATATCTGTTGTTTTTCTGTGAGTGGGACATATCTTGAAAATGGTTTTAGAATGATTATCCGCAATGGGAACACAAAAACCCTTTGTTCTGGTACATATAGCTAGTTGTTTTGCAGCGCCACATTAACGTTGATTTCACAAACATTGAAGCGTCATTGGATCTTCCATTTGTTCCCATATCAAGGTATAAGAAATTGAAATTAGCATCAACAATTGCAAATAGTATTGTGCCGAGGTTTTTTTATAATTAAAATACCTACTCCTATCCAGTATTGGGCGGACACGTGATGTTGATGTGCTTACCTTCCATAGCCCCATACATTTGGGAAGTTACAGAGAGTTTCATAGTATTGCATTACTTTCTCCAAGCACTCAGTTGTGTTCAGCACCTGCAACAAATAGTTTACTTTTAAATTAACTTTAGAGCTCCTTTGCTACAAAGAACATGTATTTTTGCTAAAAAATCAATATTAATTTTTTGTATACACACACACATTTGTACAGAAACACATCAATATTTCATTCAATGTTTGTATTAACATCTGAGAAGGGCATTTTATTGACAGTGTGGGTGGTTTTCATTCCTTAAAGGTTTGTGTTTTTCCCATTTTTAATTGTTTTACATTTTAGTTGAGTGTGTTTTCGTGTTTATTGTTGCAGGAATATGACACAAACAATTCAATAGGACAAGATTACTGACACGCCAACACACAACGCAGTGCCAGTTGACCAGGAAACCGTAGACAATGGGAAATTTGATCCATATAATCCCCCAAACACTACTGCAAATTGTGTTACAGCATCATCTTATTATACTACAAATGAAAACTCCGCAAGCTGTAAAAAGGTTTGGAAATGTATAGCTAATGGTTCTACTCCTGCTATTCATGATGCAATTAAGAAATTTAAAAAATATCAGACGTCAATAAGCACCATGACAATGTTTACTGTGAGAGTCTTGCAATACAACTGAAAAAAATGTATTTGCATAGGACACGTATCTGTCAAGAAAAACTACAAAATGTGATGACACATGAAAGACTCTCCCAAATAGTTAATCCACAGCTGCCCATGTCGTGGGGCTGACCCTCCACGTATAAACAATCATTGGCAAGTCACAACTCGGACCAGGAGTCTATGTTGTCGTCACCAGGAACCCATACGAATCCTTAATCTTTGTGAGGTACTTTCTACTATCAGTCTGTCGGTGGAGATGGACACAACAGAGACATTCTATATGGTCGCAGTAATATTTTGTCGCAGGCAATTGCTTCAATCAGAGTCAGTGATGATAATTATGAGTAGTAGTTTCTTATTGCCTTCTGTGTTTCACATTATATCTTACATTGTGCTTTTACCTATTACCAAAATAAGTGTTTTACGCTTGGTAATACTTTTGTTATGTTTTTATTAGCTTTTGTATGGGTTTCACTGTTTTATTTATGTGTGTTAACGTTTCAATACCTAAAACTTTGTTTCAATACACAAATAAAAAAAGAAATAAATATACAAACTGTGTGAAGTTACTTACCACTACAAACTCTTCCAGAGCATTGTATATAGCCTCACTTACATCTGGTAAAAATTCTGAGAACGTACTTCTTGGGACTCTGTATAAGGCACTTAATGTACCAACAATATCTCCTGTAGTAAGATCTCAATGTCATTTGAAGTTTTATTATAGGGTCCAAGGCATCTCGGAACCAAGCATCTTTCTTTTGAATAAATGGAGTTGCTTTTTGCAGTATATACATGAATTGGGCCTCCTTTAATTCTTAAATGGTTCCTGTTCTCCTCTGGATCTTCTCCTGTCTGCTCCACTAACAAGGTTGATGACATTCCAAGACATTCTCTTCTTCTAATCCATGGTTTCACCCACCAATATCTGCCTGCACGTGTAGATAATACTTCTTTATTGAGCTCTTCAATTAGTGCAGGAGTGATAATTTGGATGCCTGAATGCACAAGTCTCCTTCTCTTGCTCACACGAGACATCTTTCACCACAAAATGTCAACTACTACTTCGCGTTTGAGGCTCACTCTGCAGTGAGACATAATAGTAGGATGAAAATGTGTAAACGACGAAGCTTTCACTGTTCACTGTCACTTCGGATGATTCTCTCTTGATGTTCCTTGAAAGTGATATAATGTAAATCCATCTTAACCTATACATGTGAAGGGAGGAGGAAAACCAGCATGGATACCATTAAAACCAATTACTTACTTTCTTCCTTACGATTGCCCAGAACCATTGGTAATTTTTTGGCCTCCTAAACAATGTCTCGCTATTTTTCTTGTCTTGAGCCATATTCTCACAATCACTGTGTCTACCATGTTCTGACAGATTTCTCACTTTATTATCCTTTCACCATTGCCTTGGTCTTCCTGGAGGTCTTCTTCCAACTGGAATTCTATCACAGATTCTCTTTATGGCACGAGTTTGATTTGTTCGTGCCACATGTCCCACCCATGATATTTTGTGTGACCTAACATAACTGGTAATAGAAATTTAGTTTCTAATCTCTCTTACTTCCCTTGAAGTCCTGCATCTCCACTCACCACATACTATCTTTAAGTAGACCACATCTCTTTTTTTAAATTTTGTTCTGAAAACTAAATATTTCCCATTGGTCCTTGGTCCTTCAGTGTCATTGTCCAGGCTTTACACCCATATACTACTACTGGTCGTATAATAGTAATATATATTCAAAGTTTTAATTTTTGAAAAATACTTATATTTTTTAATATCTTATACGAAACTACTGCACTTCAATTTCTTCACTAACTTAATTTCTATTAGTCAGGATTTTCCCCAAATATGTAAATATTCCTTTATATATTCAAAAGCTGTCACCAATGTTTACACTTGGGCCCTGCTATTCTTGTTTCCTTGAAATCTTCATAAATTTTGTCTTTATGATGTTAACTCTAAGTCCTACCCTTTGCCCTATTTCAAATATCTTTTTGTACATCTTATCATGCCCTTCTTTCCTATTTGCTATTTTATCCATATCATCTGCATACCTCAACACTTTTTGGAGACAATTTTTAATATTCCCTCATTCATAATCTTTTCAAATACGACAGGCGATATTGCATCCTTGTCTTAATCATATGACTATATCAAAAGGGTCAGATATCATTCCCTCTATTTTAATACACGTGCTTGAGCTAGTAACACAAGCTTTGCTAATACACATCAACTTTATGGGGAACCCGAATTTCCTTATTATTTCCCATATACTATTTCTGTTAACATGTCATATGCTAGTTTAAAATCTATTGAAATGGGTATCATATCTCGTACATACTCCCATCTCTTCTCCATTAATTGCTGTATAATAAAAATTTGATCTACCGTTGATCTGTTTTGTCAAAATCCACACTGATACTCTCCAATACTTTTTTCAGCATGGGTGGTTAAGCGTTTAAGCAAGATATACGTGATATCAACTTGTGGGCCAATTGGAAGAAATAATTGTAAAATTTCATCCAATTTAGTAAGTAAAAAATAGGTTTGTACTAGAACAGGGATGGAAAGGGTATTATTTACTAAAAAAAAGCATTTAAAGCACTAGAATAGAAATATTGGAAGATTGGGTGGGTGTGGGGCTATTTTTGTTTCATTCACGTTGGTTTTATTTTGCTTATAACCAGGGTGTGGGAAGTACCACACCTCTGGTGGACGTAGTGTGAAGGGACAGCATACCCCTCGTACCCTCAGTAGACACCTGAAACAGAAAAAGAGAGAGAAAGAAGATAGGAGTAGGAGAGACTATAGGCTTACAGTTTGTCATGGGCACAAGTGTATAGCTGCGCACCAGAGAGCACTTATGCAGTACCATGGATGTTTAGCTGCAGTAAGCTATACATGCTGCACCACACACCTCTTCCCCTTCCATGACTGTCTTGTGTTGCCCAAAATCATCATCCTCCTCATCATCATCGGTCCATCCGTCCGCCATCATTTATTAAATAACATTTTCTGTTCATAAATAAACATGATCAGTTTCTATTCTGTAATTATGTTCTTCAATGTTACACTCTTTTCTGGAGACATATGGTTTCATTGTCTCAAGCTATGATTCTTGTGATATCTGGTAAAATTCAAGAACTTTTTATTACTTTTTTAGCTATTTCAGTAGAACCTGTTGAAACCAATTTATTTGATGCACAAAATTTCTCAATAATCACTATACTTCAGGTACATCATCTATAATTTAAGTAACCTCACGGCTCACACAAAACTTGTTAGATTCACTGGCCAAGGAAAACTGACAACTCCCTCCCCCCTCCCCCCTTCTGCACCGTTCTACCTTTTTGGCAGCTCCTTCACCGCATTGTGTAAAAGTGGATTCCTTATAGCCACAGTAGTATAAAAATTTACAAGTCCTGTGTGAGGCTTGCCTGAGACAGCCCTCCACTTCAATGAAGTGGGGATTCTTAATCCCCGGGCTGGTGCAGAAGGCGCCGACTCGTGTAGCTTGCGCTACACGAGACGGCGAAGCCGTTCATCAGGATGTTACCGGACTACAGACTAGGTGTAACGAATTATAAGGACGAAACAACACATGGGAAGGGGTATCGGACTAGACGAAAGGACTAAGTACAGAATATATTTGTATCGGACTAGGTAGTGCAATTATCGGACTAGACGTGGAAATTGTAAAAGGAAAGAAGGAATAGGTTCACACTGTTGAGCGCCGGGAGGAACTACCCCTCCAGCCTTGTACGAAGTGGTGTACAAGTGCTTGTCGGCCCTGCCAGTGCCCTCTTTTTTGTCCGTAGACAGCGGCGAGGAGTTAGTTCCGCTAGGAAAGGAATTAACGCAAGTTGGCCAGATTCTGACAGGTCTGCGAAAGTAGTGCCACTGTTTACATCTGACTACGTATCCTTCCGCCATCAGCTGATCGGCCACAAGGCAACGATGTTGTTTATTTTCATGCTGTTATTATCAGCCAATGCCTTTGTCAATGTACTGTTCGTGGGACGTTTTAGGCAAACTTGCTACTCAGAAATACGTAGCTGCGATTGTATATTATTGATAGTAATGTGTACATAAATCATTCATTCAGTAAATTGTTATGTTAAAGGGCAAAAATATAAATAATTAATTCAAAATTTAGTAACTACAAAAAAATGTAATGCTAAACAAATTTTAAGATATTTTAGACTGATGTCTGTCTAAAAAAATTAGTAGGTTATAAAAGTAAAAATATAAAACCTTGCAAAAAATCAAATATTTGCTAACTCTTTTTAATTTGTCCGAGTAAGTGAATTTGGTTTAACATTTGCGAGATGATAGTTGTAGCTATTATCACACTTTGGACGTTATAGCTAATATATTCGAGTTGGAAATATGTGATGTGGAATAATGTTAGAATTGTTTAAAAATTATTCACGCGTGTCCCACTTTGTTCGGAAACAAGGAAATATAGTACAGTAGAGCACCCCTTAACCGGAATTCCCTCGAACAGAACTCCCCTTATCCGAAACTAATTTTCCAAAAAAATTCAAACGTCGCAAAGTTGTGCCATAACTTTCCCATGCTCGCAAGAGGTTTATCGTTGCTCACACCAGACTCTACCTGCCCGTTAGCTGGTAAACAAGCTGCAGCACGATGAAGAGACAGCCGGCCCAAGTGGCACAGCTACAGCTATGCTGCATAATGACACAAGTGACAGTGACTAATGGCAATGTGCGACACATGCCGTTAGTTTTAGTAGTGTGACTTTCAGAATTTAGTGTTCTAAGGTGTTAGTGTAAATGCACCATATTTTGGCGTGTAAAGACCGCACCAGAAGTTTTTAATGAAAAATTAGGGATAATTAATATTTCAAGTATAGGCCGCACTGAATTTTTGTATTCCCGTAAATATTGCCTGGCCTCATTGTGCTAGTGCAGCAACAGCAAACTAATAAATTTGCCATTGAATGTTATCGTTGTCACGCCGCCTGGCCTCCGCCTGCTAAAAAGTGGCAACAGCGTAGTATTCCGCGTAAATAAAACTTTTGTATTTATGTCAAAATGCCTCAACACTGCGTTTAAATTATGGAACATGTGCGCCGTGCGTACCTGCCAGATTGGCTGGCTGTTGTCGAGCAGGCAATGGTATGGTGCGTGTGTGTGTGCGGCATCACATACACACCAGAGAAAGAGACAGCGTGACAAACAAAAAAGAGGAGGACTGAGGGAGAAAGAAAATAAAGCTTGTTTGGTGCTGGGCAGCTGTGGTTTAGACCATGAAGAAGGGGGTGGTGGTTGTGGAAAGGAAGGACACCAAGCGAGAGGGTGAAAGAAGAAAGAGAAAAGAAGCGCGCAAGTTAGATGGCGGCTGGAGGTGATACAAAGCATAATAGTCGAGGACAGGCAGGCAAGTATGGTGCGACCCATACGCATTTAAACACAAGTGATGGGCTATTCATTTCTTCTTATTTTTTTTACTTCCTTAGAAATTAAGTTAAAACATTAGAGCGTATTGTTCGTTGACAAATTTCTGAACATGGTTCAGGGGGAAAATTTTCTTTATGCCAATATCTTGTAAATAAGCTGCACCCCACTTTTTGTCTTTTTTTTTTTTAATGTGCGGCCTATACACGCGCCGAAATACGGTACTTTGTGATCTTGGTCTATATATAAAACGTCAGCCCTGCTCTTATAAATGTATGTTGTGCCGATGTGCCGTGCTGTAAGGGAAAACTGTCAACAGAATTGACTATACTTCGGGAAGTTTTATCAGATGCACGTCAACACAAACAGTAACGTGATATCCAGATCTCGCTTACTCACGCAGGCACGCGTGCGAAGAGATAAGAACCCCCCCTAGAGGTTGAGAATGAAGGTCATTAACGCAGTGCTGGGAGTTTTATGACTCACATTTCATAAACAGTGTGTAGTGGTTTTTTTAATGGTTTTCTAACTTTAAGGATAAAACTAATAATTTACACTCATTGATTTCTTAAGTTAAAATTATGTGCCAGATATACACGAGTTCAGACTAAAAATGTGATATTTTTTACACCATCCCACCCTCATTTCCCATAATCGGAATTTTCCAACAACCGGAATAGCCCTTCCCCCAACGATTCCGGTTGAGGGGTGCTCTACTGTACAAGAACAATATGGCATATAATTTACATAGACAAACTATTACCTGCCGAATTTAAATTACATGTACTCAAAATCGCTGTCTATGAAATATATGTTACTTTAAAAATTATGCAGAGCTCGCAAAAAATAAAACTATTGGTATCTGTTCGTAAATGTATTATATATCGCATACGAACTCATATTCTTTTCTGGCTGGTAATAGTTCGCAAAAAAATCAGGGCGAGGTCAGAGCTGCTACTTTTGCTCAACAGGTCGCGCCTTTGTAAAGCTGACTGTTCTTCTATTACTGGCTCGGAACAACACGAATTTGAAATATTTATTTTCGTCAAATTATTAGAAAAAAAAATTCAACAATATTATGCAATATTTCTGTATGCTTTGGAATTAATATCAAACACGTAAGGAAAGCCGTGTTGGAGAGGGGGGATAAGACGTGTAAAAAGGTTTTGAAATTCCTTTTAGTTTGGTTACGGATCGTTTTTAATGTACCTTTCATTTTGAACACCTATACATTTCTACTTTAGCACGAAGATTAGTTTCTAACACTAAAAACCGCTGCTTTATGACCATGTAAAATAAAATGTATAAATTAATGTAGGAACTCATTCTCATCGCGTATTTTCTTGTCTAATGTGCGTCGGCAGTGCACTCAGAATAGCCAACATAATATTAACTTTTGTTCGCTCGTGCATTAGCTGATGCAGGATTTTGTAAATGACACATTTTTTGTTTGGAATACGTCAAGTGCCACTCACTAACTGTCGGAATCTGGCCAACTTATATGAGACAGAATATATCGAAGAATGCAACCACAAAGAAAAATTTTTTCATAAATTCATAAAAAAAAAAAGCTAGTCCTATGCAATAGGTGAATAGTTAGGTAAACCTATATAAAAAAAATAGCAATAAGTTACACTGGTGTCGGAAAAGAGGAAAGTAGACAGTGTGACACAGACAGACGAGTTTTCTCTCCTTTTTTCCCAACACTTGGTCAGCCGTCTTGTAAGCTGGGGGCCCAGATCACCACAGGTCTTCCTTGCACTTCAGTGGATTCCCATTGCTGCTGGTGCCATGTGTATATGATTTTAAACTTTTCTCTACTTCGGTAAGTGAAACCTGCCATTCCAGGTTTGGGTTCACATCAAAATAAAGGTGGTGGGTTAGTTCAGCCCCTGTGTATGAAGAGGAAAATCCCAGTTTGTTGAATTCCTGCCCTTGGGTCATTTCGGGAGGGAACTGGTGTTATGCCCTCTGTCAGAGCAAATGCTAGCAGGTGCTTGCGCCGTAACATATTACTCTATGGTACTTGTGTGCCCAGTTGCAGTCACTGTCCAGTGTGCAGCCTTTATTGGTCCTCAGGGTTACAGCAGCTGTAGTGTAATCAGGAAGGACCTTCAAGTCCCTGTACTTGCACCCTGCTGGGATGGAATGATGATCAGTCTTGGAGGTGATGGTGGCTGCTATGGCAGCAGTGGTAGTTGCAGCCACAGTTATATTACATTGCACAAGTAATTTTTGCCTTGATGGTGACAGCATTAACTTAAACAAGAGAAGGTAGGGACTTAAACCTGCTCTGCCCATGCATCTCCATGGCACTGTTCCTCATCAACTTCTGGAGCCAGCCAGTCCAACAGTATCTCTTCATTNGGGGGGGGGGGGTTCATTTTGTATGCTCATACCTTATGGACTAAGCCAATCGCACAACAAATCCAAAATTTTGCGCACGAGGAAGAGGAGTTGGCATTAATACTGTTCAGTAATATAGTAATTATGGAAAGTTTGTTTTGTAGTGTTGATTTATAATGCAATAACAAGCATGTTTGAATCAGTTGAAATTGTTCTGTTTATATTTCTATATTTGTAAAATTCTACAACATGGAAGTGCTTTTTATGCAGTAATATATATATACTTCTCTAAATAAAAAAGTTGTCATGACTTTTCATGGATATATTTTATCCACTCTGCTAAAACTAAAGATATACAAACTTCTCAAGGTTTCCGAAACCTGAAAACAATATAGCATTTGTAAAGGAAAACTTATTGTGCTTCTCATTGAAAAATTAGCGTAATGATGTGTAAAATAGAAATGGTTTTTGAATAAACTGAAAACAGAATGTGGTAATTAATGCACTCCTGTGGACTGTCAATAAACTGTGTTGCCATGTCTTACCTGCATCACTGCAGCACAAAGTCTTGGCTTACTCCTAACCAGTCTTTGGATACGCGTCTGTGGAATGTGTTGCCATTCCGGCTGCCTCTAGCTGGGCAAGTGATTGGGGAGGGTGTGGACATCCTCTTAACGTGCCTTTTCAGATGATCCTATAGATACTCTATCGGGTTCAGATCGAGGCTATATGGGGGCCAGTTCAGGGTAGTGATGTTATGGAGTTTCTTCAACGAGAGGATGTCCAGACTCACCCCAAACACTTGCCCAGCTAGGGGAAGCCCTACGAGAGGAGTAGCAACACATTCCACAAACGAGTATCCGAAAACTTGTTAGGAGTGCTCCAAGATGCTGTGCTGCGGTGATGCAGGCAAGAGGTGGCAACACAGCTTATTGAGAGTCCACAGGAGTGCACAATTACCGCATTCTGTTTTCAGTTTGTTCAAGAACCATTTCTGTTTAACACATCATTACATTAACTTATTGATGAGATGCACAAGAAGTTTTCCTTTACAAATGCCGAATGGTTTTCAGTTTTCGGAAACCTTGAAAAAGTAGAATATCTTCAGTTTTAGCAGAGTGGTGCAGAATAGATAAAATACATCCATGCAAAGTAATGACAACTCTTTTATTTTGAGTAGTATATATAGAGGATGTGAGTGTGTGTGTGTGTGTGCATGCCCGCGCGGACATATGAAGTGCTGTGGATATGCTGCTGTATATTATTTTGTATTGGTTGGTTCTGGTAGAGAAATTATTTTTTAAACTTTATGTTTTACTGTATGTGAAAATAAACTTTATGTTGCAGCCACTGGCATTGCACGCTCAGTTTCACCTGGTCAAGGCCTTCGCAATTTGGTTTATTCACCTACAACCACTCCGACAGCAACGTCTTCCTGGGCTCATTCTAGTCATTCCACGTCTGCACCCAGCTCGGAGCAGGTACAGCATTTAAATTTCCTAATATAGTACATTTTGTAACCTTGTACTGTGTTCTACTGGAAATCAAATAAAGTGATGCCTGTGAAGGGTTTGGCTTAAAATGTTGGTGAAATTCGTAAGTTAATTTTTAATAGGTAAGTCACCATAAGTGACAGATATACTTTTCTGATAATTATAGTGTTTGTGTAGAAGTTGTGTAGTGTATATGTGTGATAGCATGCTTTTGTACATGGGCACATATATGTGATAGTTGTCTAAATTTTTATTATGTATCTATAATATAACTTAGGTCATTGTTTGTACTTTTTTATATGAAAGCTAATTTTAACATTTTAAGATGGAAATTATGTTTCCACAAAGTGATGTCGTCCAATTTGATTCCTTCAACCCATATATTCTGGACATGTCCAGACACTATAATAGAAGGTTAGAATCGCAAATAATTTTTTTTATATTTTGACCATAGACTTTTATAGCAACAGTATTTCTTCAGAAATGTGGAAACTATACAAATTATAGCAGTCACGAAAGGAAACTGGATAGTTAATGCGAGGTGTGCCGGGGCACACCCTATTGACAGCTAAACTTATTAATTTAAAATTGTGGCCTTTCAGATTTATTTATTATTCTCAAATTTCAGCATGCCTAAGAGCATGCTGACCTGCTTGAGACATACTTAAGAATGCTGAAATGGATTTGCCCATCGCATCAGGACTGTCCACAGGTGTGCGATGGGTTGGCATCCCACCAAACTCCCTTCAGCCTCCCTCGCAACAGCTTCTGCTAGGCTGACAGCAAGCAGAAACTCCCCACGAGGCAGGCAGCCAGCGGTGCCTGTTTTTGGATTTTAATTGTGTTACAAAACATGGTTTAGGATAATGTTGGCATGCAAAGTGACTTCCTGTGTTTTTGTAATATACCGATTATTATTGAATTTTATAGTTTCTACATTCCAAATCCAAATTTGGTTTTCATTGATTTAGTCTGTATTTGGAATGTTAATGTTTTCTTGGAATATTTTACTTTACTGTCTTAATAAAACTAATGTAACTTTTTAAGTAATAGGAGTCAGTAGTCATTTAAGTAATTATATTAATTAACTGAATCATTTCAGTTTGAAATTGAAAAAAAAAAGTTATATTTCATGTTGAGTTACCCTTAAATTCCATAATTAATCTAATGATTGTGAAATGTGATCTTATAATATCCCATTTTGGAAGTACTTTTCTCTAACTATCAGTATTTAAAATGTTAAAACCAGAAATTTCCCAGGGAGATAACCCAGAATGCCACCATCTGAATTCTCTAACTTTGTGGCACATCCTAATGTTGAAGGTTGTGCATGCGTATGGCTTAGAGTGGTGTTTTGAATTTGCCCTTTTTTTTTGTAATGGTGCTAAGAAGTTGCAGAAATGATTTTATTTTGTATGAAAGAATTATTGCAACAGTTTTTAAACAATGAGCTCTTGCTATCTTCAGAATAATTTTGGCACAAATATAATTTGCAAACATATGGATTAGGCCTACAAATGATTAACCCAAGGGGCAAAATGTATTTAAATACAATACTTCCACTAGGTATATTAAACACTGAGGCATTACTGTACAAGTACAATTCACAGATATTTTTTCGTCAGAAAAACAAGTATTTGCACCCTCTCAGCATCTAAAGCATTTTAAATAACACAGAACAAGCAAACCACTTTTTTAATTGTCGTTACTACAATTACTGTGACTTGTACAACTGTTGCCTCCTAGTTTCAGAGCGAGATCACTGGAATCGTAATATTTTAAACTTTCAGTGGATTCTTGAAAATTTGATTTTCAGTGGACCAACCAAAAAAAAAAGCAGCATGCAGGAAAACAATGGATGCAAACTTGGATTTCAGACCTGGGAAATAACATATATTATAATGTATTCACGGTAACTTCAAGATTTTCTGAAACCCTGCTAAATATCTACTTTCAGGGAGCCGATTATGTATCCTTCCGCAGTATGTAAACAAAACATTGCCATGTGACACCTGTCAAACGTTTTGTAAACAGTGCCATGTGGGAACTGTCAAATATTTT
>NQII01001733.1:28663-79602 GCA_002778355.1 Clitarchus hookeri
TCTTTGCGAAGGGAATAACGTAACGGAAATATTCAAATGCCTTTCTATATTTTGCACGTTTATTTGATAAACTGCAGAAATAACAACGCTAATACTAAAATTACATCTTAACCTAGAATTATCTTGTAAGTAGAAAGAATGTGTTACGTTAGTTTTATAACCACAATTCAGCGTCTCCAATATGGCGTGGTTATACTTCTGAAAAAAACGTGCCCAAACGAACAAGATGGAGTGTACGAGTCCGCTGGACAACAACTGAAATTTATTTAATTTCAATTAATAACGGTGAAATCTTTACCCATGACTGCTACGTAAAAATGTAAATATATAGTTTAGCAATATTAACTTTACAATTACGGCATTAAATTTATACATATTAATNAAAGCTTTCGAAAATAATCGATTATCAGTTGGCGGCGACCAAAATTCGATTCCTTTGCATTCTTTGCGAAGGGAAAACGTAACGGAAATATTTAAATGCCTTCTTAACCTAGAATTATCTTGTAAGTAGAAAGAATGTGTTACGTTAGTTTTATAACCACAATTCAGCGTCTCCAATATGGCGTGGTTATACTTCTGAAAAAAACGTGCCCAAACGAACAAGATGGAGTGTACGAGTCCGCTGGACAACAACTGAAATTTATTTAATTTCAATTAATAACGGTGAAATCTTTACCCATGAGTGCTACGTAAAAATGTAAATATATAGTTTAGCAATATTAACTTTACAATTACGGCATTAAATTTATACATATTAATATTTAACCTACGAACTATTTCTTTTCAGCTATAACCAACATGTCCCTTCAAAATCCGTTGTTAATTCTTACGGACTTTTAACAAATTATTAAAATTTATTGAAAAAATATACTTAAAACTTAAAACAACCAATTTATATAGTGCTTCAGTGCTAAAAGCAAGACAAAACCTTTTTCCATATACCATTTTTTTATAACCAATTGAACATGTAACTCCTAGGGTGATTTTTCAAAGGTTCTTTTCAAAAGTATCGAAGATACCGTGAATGGATTATACATAACCTCAAAATGCATGTTTACACCAAAAGCCTACACGTGTAATTAAAAACAACTTATTAAAGTATATTTATGCTTAAATATTCACTTCAATCACAACCGATAGTTTCCAATAATAATCACGCCCAACAAAATACTGCCACAGCTATAACCTTAAATTCCATTTACAGTAACAAGGTGTTTTGTTGTCATTGTCGCCAACCTACGAGAACAGTGAATGTGTAAGAAGAATAAAAATGTGTGATCCTTTCTCACTGTCGCCAACCTAAGAGTGCGGTAAAGATGTAATAAGAAGAATAAGAGTAGTCATAATGTTGTTGGGATGTAAATAATACTATCGATAGCACCAATTGTCAGTTATCTGCGTTTATTTTGCGTTCACAGTGTTCAAAAACGATTGATGAACGCCATCTTTTGCAAATGTACGGTCTGTTTTAATTTGATGTTACGGGAAAACAAATATTTTCGCTGCGGCGTGGATGCGACAAAAACCTGTATATTCCTATTAACACCAATAGTTACCATGGTATATTAAATATTTAATGTATTGTCCATCTATTCAAAACATTGCATACATAAAATTATGTGTGAATTTCCGTTAGTAAGTGGTTGAAGCTAATTGGAGTGTTTATCGTATTTATTTACGGTCGGCCAAAATCACAACTGTGCAAATTTCAAAAATTACGAAAATCAATTCTATTACAAAATGTTATTTGATTGTTTTGTGTGTTCCGTATTACGCGTATTCGTAAATTAATTTTTGTTGGCACTTAAAAAATTGTGATGCTATTTTATGCTAATCTGTCATGCAAAGCATCAACTTAATTTTTCTATTCTCTATTCGAATTGTAGAATTGATGGGTATCGAGGTATCGAAGAATCAATTTTCCCGTCCCTAATTTTTAATGTTGCAAAAGTGGGTCTTCATTTTGCAATTTGCACCCCCAATTACCTAACCCAGCGCATGCTTATGAAGAAGGTTAAAGGAAATTTGCAAAGTTGCAAGACCGACATTGCAATAATGATTCCCAGAGGGGCTAACTTATTTTTTCAAACCTCATGATATTTCTATACACAAGACTTTCAAAGGTCAATTTTATAAACCATTTATGATTAGATGTGTAGTGATGATCATGAATACACACTAAGTGGTAAGTTAATATGACCATCAGTTACAAGACTTCTGGAATGGTTAGGTGCTGCATGGAGAATTGTGAAACACAAAACTTTTACAAAGAGTTTCAAGAAGTATTGTGTATCCAGTGAACTTACTTGTTTGGAAGATGACTCATTACGGAATGCCAGTATGTCTGGAACTTCAGTGAGGATGAGCTGAAGCAGCAGGAGTCTTCCTCAGAATGTGGTTGTGATAATGGAATTTCTTTACTTTTTGTATCAATCGGTTGGGACTTGTTTGTTGGCACTTGACACAGAGCATTATTTTTTTTTTTGTGCTGCTGATTTTTACAAGTTGCTTGTGAACAGAAAAATTATTAATATTTTCAAGTCTTACTGCAGACAGTTATACCTACTATTCATAATTTTTCACAAAAAGTTTACTCTCATGTATTTTAAGACAAGGTCAGTAAAAATATTTGCCATTAAGTAATACACTCATGAGCAATTGAATTAGATTCACCTACAGTGTTGGCGAATTGACACAGTGGTTTCCTCGTTGAATATAATAGTGCCCAGCTATGCATGACTGGGATGTAGTCAGACCTTATATTGACCATCTGAGTAATAGTCAAGAACATATTGAGAAATAAACAATATCTCTGAGCGTTTGGTCATGGCCAGGTATTTGGGGCCAGACATATAGGGCTCTACATCTCTGAAGTCGTGCAGGCACTGGGATTTCCACAGACCATTGTGTCAAGTGTGTATCCTGAATTTATGGATTTGGGTAAAACCATTACTGCCAGGGACAACTGCAGTGGTATACAACATATTGATGGCAGGGGTCACAGTTGTCTAGCTCTGTTGGTAACAGTGGATAGACAGGCCACAGTACAACAAATCACTCACCAATTCAATACTGGACCATGATGATCTGTGAGCAGCCAACCATCCAGAACCATCTCCTTGCTATGGGGTATGGAAACCATCATTGCGCTAGGGAACCTTGGCTCACTGCACATTTCAAGGCTCAAAGATTAACATGTACACAGGAACACTGCCATTGGATACTCAGTGAATGGAAAAAGGTTGTCTGGATGGATCAGTTTTTGTACACATTGGTACACGTCAATGGCAGAGTATAAGTGCATCACCATGCACATGAAGCAATGGATCCCTCATCAGCAGGGTACAGTTCATGGTGGTGGTGGTGGGGTTGGTGGTGCTGGTGGATGTGGTGGTGGTGATATCCTAGTATGAGGGACAGTTTATGTGGGATGAAATGGATCCCCTGGTACATGTGTCATTGTCCTTAATTCGTAAATCATGTGTACCCATTTCTGCACCTACAGCACTCTGCAGGAGGCCTGCACCTACAACATAAAACAATGCACCAGCCCACTGCTCCCGAATTGTGACAGAGTGGTTGGATGAATTTTGAGTCATTGTATGAGCACTCCATGGACTTGAGATTGATTGCTTGGCTCCTGAGGTCACCTCAATGCTATTGAACACATTTGGAATGCTGTCAAGAAGGATGTGTACACCGTAGATCCTACTCTTACCGATCTACGTACATTGTGGGAGACTGTGCAGTGGCCATTGTTGAGTATGGCTCCTGTCCACTTATGGTGCTTTGTGGAGTCCATGCCATGCTGCATTACCGCCATCATTAAGGTAAAAGAGGGTGCTACACGTTACTAGGCAGGCATCTCTAATTCAACTGCTCATAAGTGTATATTGTGACAAGAGAGAAACAAATCTATGCGTACCCCAACACAAATGGTTAGTCATGTGTCACACACACCATTTCTTAGTTTTTTATGAATGTGAGCTTGGACAGGTCTCAGAATGAATGTGGCCCAGTCCCAGAATGAGCATGATCAGTATTATCAATAGATAAGTAATAGTGACTGGCTGTTTGGTGATCACACCTAGAGAATTGGCAGATGCATTCCAGAAAATGTTGCAATTTACAACACATGGATACCAGTAATTTGTACTTGCTCATACTTAAAAACTGTCCTTCTTAGTGACTGTTTTATATCACTTTTAGTAGCACTGTGCATACACTTTGTGATAGCAATATAACCTTGATTGACCTCATGCTTGATACAGTGGAAGCTGTTTAAGATGACGACGCTTAAATTTTCCTGCTCAAGACGTCATAGTTTTTAGGCATGGAAATGTTGCCATGTAATTTATGTATAACCATCCATTTTAACACTTTTTTTGGGTTATTAAATTTCCCATTTAATAAGCACGGAATTATCACAATGTCACTGAAGTACAATTTTTATATTTTTCGTTTGGCACCTGTTTGAAACTAATCACTATAACCACAGAAGACAATAATTCATAATCAACAGAAAATATAAACATATCTCTACTCCGCCATCTTGTTCCATGAAAACCTGTATCAATGGAAATGTACCTCGTGCAAGAAGTTGTGTGTGTGTTGTGGTTTTAAACAAACATAAATGGTATACGTCTTGTGCCCAGTCATGACCCCAAACGTGATCATTTTGAGCATACTGAAGCTTTGTAAATGTATGAGATATACCAGCAAACATGCTCGAAGTTAAATTTCATTTATTATTGCTGTCACGTTTTCATGTTTACAAAAATTTGCATTTTGGTCTTGAGAAAGGGTTTTACCATGGCGAAATCACGTCATGTTTTCAGCAACCAAAAAATTTGAAACATAAAAATACATTTTTTAAGAACTATTTTCAAATCATCACATAACACTATTTTTTAAAAATCAAGCGAAGTGGAAAATGTGCAGTAAATGATTTTTGTCTTTGATAGCAGGTGTAACAATCCCATTGTATACATCACTGTGTGATGCGAAAAGTTATCTGTTTTGTACGTATGCACTTTATTACTGTTGTAATCTAATCGGGTTTTAGTGTATTGCCATTTCAAATGTGTAGTATGTTAGTCTTGTCCACATCGAAAGAAAAAATTGAATGCAAACCATTCACTTGAACAAAAAGTTGATCACATAATTAAAATTTAGACTAACCCCAATGTCCTCTGCACCAAAATTACAGACCATCTCGGTATACCTATATCTACCTTGAATACAGTCTTTTACAATAAAAGAATCCATTTGGTGACAAAGGAAACAATTGCCTATTGTTTTCGAAAGGCTGGATTTGGAAGTGCAGCAATACCAGAGGAAATTATGGTTTGTGAAGAAGAGTTGAGTGATAAGACATGGTCCCAGTTTCAGGAAAAACTTGCCATCAGCACCACGTTTCATGAGTTTGACAGTGCAGATGATATCCTGTTACCTCATGGAGAACAAAATTTTGATAAACTTTGTTCAGAAATGGTGTCCGCAAATGAAAAAGAGGAAGACGAGGATGACTCAGCTGCACAAGAAAGAAAGCCTTTTCCATTATGTAGTGAGGCTATGCTGTACCTGAACAACTAAAACTACTTCTTAAGAGCAATTCCTGCTGTTCCCAAGTCCGTCATGAAAAATTTTGTAGGACCTACAAAAAAAAACCTCTAATCTATGAAAAACATTCCATACAAAGAACGATAGGTGAATTTATGTGAAAAAATAAACAGTAAAGACTGTATGCCATCTAGACTCAAATAATTTAATATATACCGTACTTATGAATTTTTAAATGATAGTAAATTACACTTTTTTTGGCTCACCCCTTCAATAAGTTATACTGCTTACGAAACAAATTTTGTTGGTTTTCACGAGATTTTTTAAAGAAGGTTTTACTGTAAAACATTTGTGCATGATTCCCATGCATAAGCCTGATATACGGCAAGGATTTTCTTGCTTCAAGCATTGCAAATGCAGATTTTTAAATTAATGATTCGTGCTTACTAGTGATATTTTTTAAGTAATACATAGAAAATGGGTGATCTGTTTAAACATTTTCAGTAGGATAAAAACCTCGTAAGTGCATTACAAAATTCAAGGAAATGAAAAATATTTTTGTCTTACATGAGAAAACTTATGTGGGAACATTTTGTACTGGATTTCACTATTTTTGGTATTGTTTTTGCATATGTGGCAGTCACCTCTCAGACGAAACTACATTTTATTATTGGTTACATGTGTACTCGTCAAGCTCTTTTACAGCCTGTTATAGTTTACACGTGGCATGCAGCCATATTGTGGCGTAGTGGACTTGGTTGTAGTAAACAAAAATCAGTGTTGTATAGTGTGTGCTACCACAATTTTTGTGATGATGTCTTACTTTCATTATGGTGAATATAGGCTGTTCACGGTAAACTGAGCACTTTTGGGATCCTAGTTACTTTCTCCTTTCAGCCATTTTGTATCCTTTAACGACCTTTGTAAATAAATATTGTCATTTAAGTAATAAGCTCAATGTGTATATTCCACCCCACTCTGAAGTTGTCTCTTGCTAAAATAAAATTTATTTACTGGCTGTTATTCCAAATGAGAGGTGCTTTCAAAAGTGCTCACCTTACCTTGAATAACCTATAAGAAAACATATTTCATTCAGCAGTGGCTAGACTTGCCCCTTTCTCTTAGATTTGCAACTTGTTTATATTAAGTTCCAAGATACAAAGTACAAGCCTTTTGTATGATGAGCAAGAGAGTGTTGGAACTAGGCAATATGTGTGAAAATGCACTTTTCACTTATTCTAAAACAGAGCTACATAAAAGTGTTTGTTAAAAGTTTAGACAAGCAAAAATTTCTGTAATTTATTCATTCACAGCTGCAACATCAGATGAACCAGTTTCCAGTGACAATAGCCATGTGTCTACATTTAGACTTGTAGAAAATACAAGTACAGAAAGAGATGAAGCATCCCACCAAAATCTTGAGCATGTTTTTAGTCAAGGCAAATCACATTGAGGTGAGGGCATGCTTGAAACCAAAATAAATTGCCATTCTTTCAAATTCTTATTGTGCTGATATATGGTAGACTCTCATTAATACAAACCAGTCGGGACTTGTGTCAGTTCGGATTCCTGGAAATTCCGGATTATCTGTTACAAAATAAAAATGTGAGGAAATTTGTTGGGGATCTACATATTTTAGTGAAGTGGCTTACTTTGACTAAAAATGTTTTCTACTCATTGACCTGTTATTTGCTAGGTCAGAAATAACAATATAAAAATATAGCGCACATGCAGTTGTTAACCTTGTGTTAGAGCCGAGCACACAGCTGACATCTGTTCAGAGAGGTGGTATGGTCGTCAGAAGTAGGGCATTGTCATTTTGCCACCCACTGTGAAGTACAGGTAGCGTGGGTTGTAGATGGCTACTGTGCCGATATTGTGTTAGCTTGTCTCTTGATTTGAGAAAAATGTTAATATGGGAAACAGAATGTGAACAGCCCTGTCATGTCTGCAGTGTGAACCTGTTTCATCGTGTTTTTCACCGGGCACCAATTCAGAAACAAATTTTTCAGTTGCTTCTTTATCGGCAGGAAGTTTTAGCCATTCACTCTGTACAAAGAAATACTCTGCCTGCTTTTAAAGTTAGATAGCAGTGAAAAATCACATCCACTGGCATATCTAACTGAGCATTAAATATCTAAGACAGCTGAATAAGCATTTGCCCAGAGATTGTCATGTCTTCGCTTCTGCATTTTGGGAACCACTGCATTGAAACACATTCAAAATCACCACCTTTCCCTGCTCTCATTGTTTTACACGTTTCCATTAATACCTTTTCCTAAGATGAATTTATACAATAATTATTTTTTTTTTTTTTTTGTTCTTTGTGTCTAGTATTTTTGTATTGCAAACAAATTTAACTGAAATGCTGTCATCAAGTTGCTTTAAAACTGAATTTTTTTTGTTGCATTTGACAAAGATTTATGATACGTTTTTAATCTGAACTGCCATAGTCCGATAAATTTGGATGTTTACTCATACTAGCAATATGTTGCTACTGGTTTTTACCATCATCATCATCATCATCATCATCTTCATCTTAGTCATCATTCATTTATCATCCATCAATCATCCACTATCCATCATCATGTACTGGAGTAAAGTGCATGGGACAACATATTGGACAAACTGGTTGCCGCTAACTACTTTTTTTCATTTTGCTTAACAGCAGGCAGGCGAAAAAAAAAAGGAAATTTATTTTGACGTGACTACGGAGATGAACATAACATAAACTTGCACATAGGCAGGTGCACTCACACTCTGCTCGTTGATCACATGTGGTACAGTTGCACAAAGAAAATTTCATTTGTACAAGATTGACAAAAAAAGTTTAAGCAATTTTTTTATAGACTGGTGGAAACTGTCTGAAAGTTTAGATTTTCCGGATCCACTGTAATTTTTTTTTTAAGTGTTTTCAAATTATGTCCCCCACCACTCCACTTGCCTGTATATAGTCTGTGCAACTTCTGAGAAGCACTCACTTAATAGGAGGCAGTCATACAGGAGGGTTGCAACACTGGTGTCAGATGGCACTTCGAGTTATGCATGTGGATGATACACTGCCCCTTCCTCATCTGCCCCGGCAGGCCTCAAACATGTTCTTCTTGTTTGTCCTCCCTGCCAGCAGTTGGCAGGCCTGTGGGTACTGGCGTGCCCACACAAATACCTGCACACACGCACATTCACAGTAGTTTATCAACATTACTGCCATGCATAATCACACTGTTTATTTGGAAAAGTGATTTATTGTACCTGAGTAATATATTTACGTATTAATGTAAATTTAGATGAAACAAGAGTGTCTTGGAATAGAGGCTTTAGTTTTCTATGTAAATTAATTTTTCCTCGATAAAACAAAAGTCATTAAATTGGAAATAGTCAATTGTAGTAGAGTAACACGAATTTGCATACAGTGTAAAAATTATGTCAATTATCAAACTTCGATCTCCAAAGGGAAAAATTTACGCAACTTAAAAAAATCTATGCGGAGTGAATAAATTTTTTATTTTTATAAATACAGTACAGCCCCGATTATCCGCGGAATTGGGTGGCAAGGGCACCGCGGATAGCAAAAATCGCGGATAACCCGAAAATAGACTGAAAATGAGGTGCAAACACGGAAAAAATATTTCAACATAAAAACTATGTTTTATTGTACAAAAAACATAATTAAACTTTTAAAATACATTTATATGTACAGTACAGCAGAAACCTTTGCTCTATGTCTAAATCACTAAAATAAAGCAAAGTAAACAAAAAAACAATGCCATACATAGTAGTACTGTACAAAAAGTGTTGAGTTACACCTTTTTAAAAAAATCAAGTCACTCGTTTTTGCTTCTTGCTTTGGAAACACCTTTTCTTTATTCTAAATTGTACTTTCCTTAACATGAGTTTTTCTGTCAGATGTGCATTGTCGTCTTGTTCCTCTAAATATTAAAGCAATCCGTCTACGTGCTGCAAAGCAGTTTCGTGTGTCATCCGCACAGGCGCCTCATCTTCTTCACTTTCATTTTGTTCTTCTTCGTTCTTGTTCAAACCCCGACTCACTTGCGTCACATTCCAGCCACTCTTCTATGTTCTCTTCGTCGACATCCTCACCTCCCAGAACGGATGTCACTAGGTCAACAAATGTAGCGGTTGGTATGACTTCATTCTCTTCTTTACAAATGTTTTGGTTGACATTTGTTTCGATACTCTGAAAGACTTTTCTCCATGATTTAACAAGGGTTGAGGGTTTGATGTAATCCCATGTAGACCCGGTATCATAAATGCTATTCAAAATTGTATAAGTACGCCAAAATTCTTTGAGATCGCAGCCTTCCTTGATTTTTGACAGTAACAAATTTGTCCCGTGTGTTCTCTTCATGGTTGCAATGATTCCCTGGTCCATAGGTTCTATGAGCGCAGTAACATTTGGGGGCAAAAACTTTGCGAAGATTTGCCTGTCAGAAGATTTAAGCACACTTGTAGCTGGGTTTGAAGGCGCGTTGTCAATTAACAAAACAGCCTTATTTGGCAAATTTGTTGAGTCAAGATGTTTACGTACTTGAGGCACAAAAATCTCTTCAAACCATTCTTGAAAAATCTGCTTTTTCATCCAACCTTTTTTTGGCTGAAATAATCAACTGGTAAATTTTCTGCTCTTGTCTCCTTAAAAGACCTCTGTTTCTTAGATTTACCGATTACAAGAAGCCTAAGTTTGTGACTACCCGCAGTATTGCTGCATGGCAAGATTGTAATTCTTTCCTTGCTACTTTTGTGACCTGCCGCGTGATGTTCACTTTCAAATGCTAAAGTACGAGTGGGAAGACACTTCCAAAAAAGCCCTGATTCATCAGCGTTATAAATTTGTTCATATGACAGCTCCTCAGACAACACAAACTCTTCAAAATCACGTTAAAAATCATCAACTGCTTGTTGATCACCACTCAGCTTCTCTCCGTGTGGACCAATCCCTTTAATTCCATGACGTTTCTTAAAACGATGTAACCAACCGGACGACGCATCAAAATTTCCTTCCTGGCCTAACAAATAAGATTTTTGCTTTAGCTGCAATGGTAGGACCAGATACGGGGGTACCCGCACTTCGCACCTGAGCTAACCACTCCACTAATGCCGAGTCAAATTCATTATAGGTGGATTTCTTCATTGTTTTTTGTTTTTTCATCCCAGAAGCACTTTCCGACACTGATGCAAAGGCCAACATTTTGTCTTTTTGCTTTAAAACGTCTCGCACCGTTGTTTCCGGATCCCGTAATCCAAACACGTGTGTTTCCTTGAAGCGCCATTTTCTATTTTAGAAATCATTTAAAGTTTTTGTGCAATCGTTAACACAACCTTCTTTCGTTTTTCAGCCATTATGTATTACGTAATTTCAGGAACTAACGAAACACTAAACTTGAGCACTGACAAAGAAACAGAAAACACGTCTGATCACTAAGCACGCTTACTGACAACTGAGGCCACTGGCAGGCTGAGAGAAAACTTAGAGGGTGACCTCTATACGTGAACTTCACAGAGTGGACTCGCCCTCTCGGGTCGTCAAGGTCAGCGATCAGAGAATGTGCGTACATACTACATAATTTTCGACCTTCACACTGTAGGGCCTATTGTATTTTCCTTGCTGTTAGCTTGAATTAAAAATTACAATTTAAAAAAAAAATTTGCATCACGGATAATTTGCACCGCGGATCATCCGCTTACGGATAATCGGGGCTTTACTGTACTACAAAATTTGCCAAAATTAATTTTGTGTATAACATTATAACAGAAACAATTAAACAGTTTCATGAACACACACTTTTAAACAAAACAAGTTTGTTACACAATGTTTTTTGTCAAATTTGAGTACTGTACGTGTGCATAAAATGCAATTCTAGACAAAATCTGAACATTGCTATCACTACAATCATGCTAATTAAGGAATTCAGTTTGTAGACTAAAAAAAATTATTTTTGTTTCATATTACCACCCATTTATTGCTAGACGATGGCAACTTCTGAGAACGCAGAAAACTCTTAACATTCTGCAAAATATGGAGATAACAATGTAGCTGGAAACAAAGATTTATAGAGAAACATAATACAAGATACAATTGCTATTATTGTTTACCGATAATAATGCATGGATCATGGATGATGCTAAGACCTATTTGTTTACCGACATTGTGGCAGATGCAAATGAAATGATACTATTGCCAAAATATATTTGAATAATGTAACATAAACCCTGGTAGCAGTAAGTATATGCATGTTTGCATGTGAAAACAGTTTGTTCTATATATATATATAATATATGTGGGTGTGTGTGTGCGCACGGGCATGTGCATGTTTGCGCCGGAAAAAATCCCCATCCCCCTCTCTTTCTTCTACTTTGAGAAGATTGTATTCTACTACTAAAATTTATAACACAAACGCGTTTCAGTTCTCTAAAAAAAAATTTACATGCCGTGCTATTAGCAATAATTTAAAACTGTTTGCATTCTTGTCATAATCTCTTATATGAAAGTATATATCCTTGCAAAAAAATGTAGAAAATTTAATTTATAGATAATATGATTATTAATTAGGTGCTTTGTGAAATAAAGGTACCATACAAGCAGCATGCATATCAATTCAGAATTCTTCTTTTCTGCAGGCTTCAGGCACACTAGTCTGTTGGAAATGTCATACGAGCATACCCAGATGGTTGTAGGACGGCCACGTGCCTCCATAAATAAAGAATACATAAATACAAATTCTCAAATAATACAGCAACACATAATTGTAGTATTATTTCTAGCAAAATTTCAAACTCCTGCTAATACGCTACATTCTGAACATGCTAGATAAAGCCAGGCTAGTGATAAATGAATATCCTACCCCTCCTTCCTGATTACAAATCCTGCTTCTCCCAACACCCATCCCTCCTCACCTTAATCTTTAAATGAAAGCCTGGTTACACCAATAACAAAAATGTTATGCATGGAAATCATTTTACAACCACATGAAACCGATAATATTTTGTAGACACTTTATTAAAAAGTTTTACGATGTATTGTTTAACCATGTTCATCAGTTACAAATCTATGCCTTTGATTATTCAAGTGAAAAAGAGGGTTGATTCACCCTACTTAAATCAAGCTAGATCAAAGAAAAGAATGCACAGTTTTTGATAGTGAAGTTTTATTTTTAGAATATAAAGCAGATCACCAAACCATTTAATTGATTAGATGCTTGCCAATTCCTAAATACACTGATTCTGATAAGTCAACTTTAAAAGTAGAAAAAAATAAATGTTAATTATAAACAGAAAAATTGTTGTCAAACAGAATAAAAAATCTTGCAAGCGAAATTAGAAAAACCATTAACTTGCATATGTACATTAAAATTAAATAAATAAAATAAGAATGCAAATCACAAATTTCAACATCCTTGTTCTTGTGTATAAGACGCCATTGCTAGCCAAACTAAAACTGATTTTGTGTCATATTAACACACTCACCATAATGCTGGTATATTTGTTGGGAGGTGGAGTTAACTCTAAACTTACACCTAAGTCTGTGCCTTACCCAGGATTCAAAACTCGAACTCCTGGCCTGTAAGATAGCATGTTATTGACTATGGTATGGTAAATAGATGTTCATATTGATACAAAGAATGCATTTATTCCCCAGCACATATTTTTGGTGAAAATAGCCACTCATGTTAAACATTTAAACACAAATTAAAATTTAAATGTAATAAAGAAAATTTTCAATAAGAAAATAATTACATCCTTTTTCAAACTTTATTTCACGAGAAATAACATAATTATATATTTTTACTAACTTTAGTGAGTGATTAATATTTTGGCCTTTGAATTGGGGGTGAAATGGTAGACCCAGCTCTCATTTCCATTAAAAAATTAAACACACAACACATTTTCCTCGGTCCTGTGAACCACTTTTTGGTCGCAGGGCTAGAATGCAAATCAAAAACCCAAAAATGGCAAACAACTGAAGCAATCTTAATGCTGATTCCAGAAGGTGTTCTAAAGGAAACACTCAAACCAAATCCTGCTACAAGTGTAATCCTCTTTAAAAGAAGAATGTTAGGTACAAAAGGCCAAGCCCTTAATGTTGTTTCTCACTTTTCAAATTATAGACAAAAAGGAATAAATCAAATGTGCAAAAAAAATAGGCTTTCTTCAGTTACAATTTTATAATTTCACTTTGAAACGAGGCTATCACCACGAACAGCAGTTGATTGACAGGTAAAAAGGACATATTAAAATGGGCGAATTACTCGAAGGTGAAAAAGTACTTAAAGAGGATGCTATTTAAATATTTCCTTTCTGATTAAAAGGGTAAAATTATTTAACATGTATGAACATCAAGTACGCATACTGAAAGATGGAAGGTTAAATTATTATTATAGTTGCCTTGCCCTATTATAGTTGGCCCCACTTTTTCTAGTGAAAGAGAGAGAAAGAACTTTTCTCGAAGCATCAGCCTCACTCAACACAGGCAGGTGGCAGGCGGGCATACAGTTCCAGTGTTGCCACACGGAGCAGTAAACTTTCAAGCGGTATCATGATTGGAGGGCTGTTTGAAATAATAATACGCAAAGACTGAAGTTGATACGGGCGGTAAATAGAAAGTGTTGCAATCGCAAAGCAGAGTATTGGTAACTCATATACGCGAGTATTTTGAACGCAAAAAGATAAACCATGGACCGTTGTTACCAGTTTCGCAAGCAGTGAATAGGGCAGCAGCCTCACTTGGTATTGCAAGGATAACTGTTATGTGGATCAGTAATGAAAAAGATTGTGCCGAAGATCACAATTTATAACTGTCGATGCCAGGAAAACTTTATAATAGACCTAAACCTATAAACGACATAGACAACTTCAATCAAGTTGCTATTCGGCGACACAATACCAGTATTACACACTTGGAGAGATACCCACTGTTAATAAACTACTTTCACCACTTGCTGTGTCTGGCCTGTTTTCAGGTGGGAAAACATCATTACAGCAAATACTGCATTCACTGTTTCATATATAAGAAGTACCGTAAGATGAAGATATTAATCGAGAAAAACAGACATAACTGCTCTGCATTACTCCAGATGAGTGGTGAAAAGCTGTTGACCATACAAAACAGATTATTTTTCATGACTGGGAACAGGAAGGGGCAAGGGAAATTGCTGTTGATGAATTATTATTAACTTGGGTGAGCAAGAGAGTGGTAGTGACAATGACATTAGTTTGGTTGATGAATCTCCTACAGCAGGTGCAAGTTCGCACTATGACCACCTTGGTGTGTCCTCGCTGTGTGACTGAATAAGTAGATATTAGACTACAGTTCATCCATGGATTTCTTTCTATAATCAAATATATTTTCCACCGTAATTACTATTTCTTATTCATATACTATTATTTCTTGTTACATTATACAAAGTAATTGTCACTGATGCAATTACGATGCTGACATGAAACATCTTGTTCATTTATTCAATATCATGTATTGTTTTATAAAGTGTTTACTTTTGTCACAGAGCTAGTTTTAGTGTACAAAGATTGGAATGCCTTCTATAGTGATTCTATTTGTGTCTTGTATTTCTCTGTTAGTTTATTTGTACCACATGATACAACCAGTGTGTGTTTTAGGTTTGAGTTTGTATGTATTTTATATAAAACGGTAAATGATTCCAGTAGCAGTAAATTTGATGTTGCAAGTTACAGGGCCCTTCACCTGACATTTGAAATGTATTGCAGTGTGTCTGTAATACGGTTCTTTATGAAAATATTAAACGTGTTCCCAACATGTTTACTCTGGTACTTAAAGAAAGCATACCCCATGCAAAGACAGGATATCACGCATGATATTGTTACAAGACGCCTGAGGGGTGTATCAGAATTTGTGAGGGATGGAAGCCTTAATAAAAATAAAAGAACTAAATTCAATTTTAATTTATTCACACAGCTATTATTTACAGCATTAATCTATCTGTCACCACTATTACTCTTTTTACTTCTCAGTGAACTCAATATTTAATGTCTATTTCAACTGTAATTAACGTCCTTCTTAACGTCTCTGTTTGGTTATAGTCAATTAACACATATTCATCTTTAACACACCTTCAGTCTGCCTTTTGCCATAATTTGTAATGTCTCTTACTCACGTATCCAGTCACAGATTTTTCTCCCGCTGGTCACTTCCGGTGCTACTCGTTGCTCTTCTAGCTCATCATTTTTCTCTTAACGTCGCACAATTGCCCAGACTCTCGACACTTACAAACTGCCGGCAGAGAGGCCTGTCACACTTTTATACTATCGCTTGCCTTGATTGGGAAGGATCAACACACTGAGAGAAACTAGGGCTGTAGTAATGACCAGAACATGCCTTTAATGTTATCTCAAAGACGCCCGGTACCCTAGGTCTGAAGCGGCACATGCCCTTATAAGCACAACAGTCACGCTTTATAAACATTCCTTTGTGAAAAGCCGCTGTGTCTCCGGTTACAACTGATAGCGAGTGCGCGATTCATAAATTGTCCAAGCCTTGCACGCTCACAGAGCAGTCGCATGTAACAAAATTAATATTATTTCGGAGCCCTTCAACATTGTTAATAATGGCTTTTTTCATATGGCTGTATCTTTAAAAGATACTACCGAGATACTATACTAGCAAAAATAAGATAGAAGTCTTTAATGAATTTTATGGGTGTCTTTCCACCAATAAAATTGTAGGGTTGCCGCTTAACGTCCCATAGGTACATGTAACAGGAAAAAAACACGGCATGCCAGTTCAGAGCCTTCCATGTAGTGGTGATAGCGCACTTAATGTGTGTGGCAGTGTGACTCTTATCATTGCTGCACTTCTAGGGCCTCAAACATGAAAAACAGGCCCAGATACCTGGGTCCTCCAGAGCTGAGGACAAGGCGAGAGTCTGGAATGCGGTCAAAGTCACTGAAACAAAGGGAGGGGGTAGCTTCGAAGAGGACATTTGTTGTATATCTGTCCATTACTCGTGACAACACCGCTTGTGCGTCGAGGAGCTGCGGTTAATGACTCACACCCGACACACCTCATTCAGCCAATCATCTCCTATCCTTGCGGGAAGTGAACTGACATTTGCAGATCTCCCAAGTCATAAGTTACAGCGGCACTACTATAAAAACATAAATTTTGGCGTTATATGTAAATAAAAAATTTTTTATTTACTAAGAACATACATTGACAACAACCGTAATCAATATTTTTTATACAATATTGAGTACCTTGTAATTGCATATTATTTGCAAGTTTTGGAAATAATAAATTAATTATAAACTAATAAGAGTGATGCACCACTAAATAAAAAAAATCAATTAAGGTATTTAGTTTGCCAAAAAAAACATAATTTCTGAAAGCACATAAAGTTTCTTTTCACAAGTTTAAGGGTGCTGCTGTGGTATAGTGGTTAGATTACTCTCCTCACACCAAGACAACCTGTGCTCGATTCTCGCCGACGTTGCTCCCAGATTTTCGTGTGTGGGAAACGTGTCGGACAATGTCTCTGGTCGGTGGGTTTTTTGGGGGATCTCCCTTCTACACTTTCAAGGGTGGTTTTCACCCCTTCGGAATAGACTTAGGCTATGTGATGTGTATATATTTCAACCTATTTTTTGTTGAGGATTCACCTCACAAAGTTTGTCTGTACAGTTCATATCCACCCTGTAAATGTGTGTGTATATGTATAGGTATATATATATCTGTATGTATATATATATATATATATATATATGTATATGGGTATATGTATGTAGTATGTGTAGATGTGTATGTAGATGCATATTTATATATTGATATATGTATATGTGTAGGTATTTATATATATGTGTATATACTTATATATGTATATATTTATATATGTGTATATTTACACCCAAACTGAGGGAGGTGATGCTTTATGAAAAGCAATGTATATCATCAAACATGCTCAGAAAAGCAAAGTAGGAAGCGCTAATAAATAATTATGCTGGTTGATTGTTCATAGGGCAAAAGAAAGAGTATAAATAAGAAAATATAAATACAGGACTTAGTTGTATAATAAGAACATATGGTCCTAGAGGAAGACATTATCTATAAATAAATCTATAAATAGACGTGATTTGTGGTAGTGTATAATTAAATCTTCGTAATGTATTAATTCATATTCTTCCTTTTTCTTATTATTTTTTTAAACAACACAGTTGTAAATAGATAATGTAGCGTGACAAAATCATTGACATGAAAAGAGAGACTATGCAACGCAATATGAAAGATTAGTCTCTTCAAAAGAATACTAGACATGACAAACTATCAGTTTAAATTGCAACAGCAAGAAATTGACTTCTGTTGAAACATTACAGTAATTTAGTAAAATAAGTAAAAGTTTCTTCCATGACACATAACTGACAAGCCTTTTATCACAATATAAATGAAATTAATTAATCAAGCTTAAAAGTATTTTAAAAAACCTGGGATGCATTCTTAACAACTAATGCTGACAATTAATATTAAATTAAAACAAACTCAATTCAAATAATTAATAGAATCACAGGACACATGAAATTCAACTGACTGAATATAAATTGAAAATAGATATTGACATTTGTGTGATAAAAATAATTAATTAATTACGGGGAATTTTGTAGGTAAAGTTTAGTTGTGACTTAACTGTATGACGTCCGTCGAATGCACTGGAATAAATAAGTTATAAGTTATATCCCAGGCAAGAAGATTACATAGTTCGCTGTCAAACACCAGGATGGAGAAAATTAACTTGATTACAACGTCACCCACAAGGAAATGGTAGGTGATGTGCAAAAGGGTTATCCCATGATGAAAAAAAAAAAATTTTGTCAACACAGGCAATAAAGATTAGCCTGCCACTTGCACCCTCAATAAAACAAGATAAGAAACATGAAAAATTAATGAGAGAAAATAATTTATGCATGAGGAGAACGACTATACAACTGGAGTGTTACTTACCAAGGAGGGAAAACAGAAAATTTCCCATCTACATGTTGGTGTAACAGCCAAACAACACCAACAAGCACACCCTACAAAAGATAAGAAAAAACTATTAATATCTACATTGCTATAACAGCAATGTAACTATAACCTGGAGAACACAGCCATCAGAGCACAGCAATATGTCATCTTGACTTTGTTGCTTGACAGAAAGTGCGGAGGAAAAACTTGTGCAGTGCACAGAAAGTAAAAACAAATGCCTAATGAAAAGTTTAGAATTTTCACGATAGATGTGTCGCACACTGTCCACAAGAGATGAAATTTTTTGCAGTGCACAGAGGTGTGAGAATATAACACGTGAACAAAAGACAATTTTTTATGTGAAATCACGTGCTGACTGTGAGAGAAATGCTGAATTGCAGACTGCAGCGAAGTAAGTGGAAGGGGTGCCTCAGACGGCGACAACTGAAAGAATTTGCAACACCGCAGTACATATCAGGTCTGTAGAGAAAACATCTCACTTTTAACATGGGTCTCCTGGCGACAACTGGATTAAAAACGTAACTTTGAAAGCAGAGACCCAAACTTTATTGAAATCAAGGTAAAGAGAAAAATATGTAAATGGTAAAATATTGACAAACAATAATTAAATAAACTGAAATACGTAAATATCATCCTATATACCCTTTGATAAATAAATAAATAAAATTTACAAACACTTACTTCAATGAATTACATCATAAATAAAAACCAGACTCGTAGAACCAAATTAATAATCCAAGAAAACTTAGATGGCTCAAATGGATAATAAAAATATGTACCACATTAATTAAATACAAATTTTGTAATAAGACAATTAATATTACTCTCTATAGTTTTCATTAAATTAAATATTGAAATGTTAAATTAAATATTGTTTAAACATAGTACACAAGCAGTGATGCAACAGGAAAATAGTTGTGACTTATTTTAAAACGGGTTAGTAATTATTGTACAGTGTAGGTGTTGGGAACGTGCTGACTTATTTGAACCTCTATGCATGTTTTAAGGGAGATCATAGCTACAAGGCATGTTGGTATTTTTTTTTTTTTTTTTTTATATGTTACTGGCCTACATCACTTCCCTTGTCCCATCCCGCGCGAGCGATGGAATGAGTGTGTGAAGGTCATGACAGAGTGGTAATGTGAGAAGCAGGTGGCAACTTAGCAAAAGGCTAGCCGCTTTGTGGCATCACGATAAGCCTATCATTACTCGTGCACCCCTGACCTTCAGTATAATTAATTTCTGCTGATATCTTTGAAAAAATGTAATGGTCATTGCTATAGCCTCTCTTAGCAAGACTCGGGGTGCAAGGGACATTCTAGGTTGTGCCAGCGAGACTATTTAAGCTATAATGAGCCTCTGAACTGACAGTTGGGAGTTCGGATGATTATGTGACCTTAAGTGACAGTTCTGCAAAGCCAGCAGAGCGTTGAGTGATGACAAAAGTGACTAGCGGGAGTAAAGTCTGCAGACTGCAAAAATCAGTGCAGTAGAGAGAGAGACTGGCAGGCAGGACTATTGAACTGGATGCGTGAGGGACAGACATTTGGAATGGTGGAAACCGACAGATTGAATGTGTGTAAATAATGAGTATGAATAAGGTGACTATAACCAATATAGAGACTTTAATTAGAATTCATAGACATTTAATATTGTGCTCATTGAGAATAACAAGAGTAATAGTGAAGATAGATAGTTTAATGTTTTAAATAATAGCGGTGTGAATAAATTAATAATCAAATTTAGTTATTTTATTTTTATTAAGACCTCCATACCCCATTAACTTGGATACACCCCTTTGGTGTCTTACAACAGTTGGTATTCCCAAAATATGATTGTGTTACTTTAGAACATATCCCACTTAAGATTAGTCGGCCCAATAATGGTTGGTTACGATATGTTTACCTCCGCATGTATGAAGTATTTCCTACGTGTCAGGCATTGTCTCCGCTGAATAATCTGTGTGTATTTTAAAAGGAAACTGTGGATCCTAGGCACTTGCAACAAGTGGAAATTTTTTTGTTAGGTAGGACATACTGCTCAATAAAATGGCATTAAAATTCCATAAAACTTGGAAGGCAAAAAAGTTGTTTGCAATAAGAGAGTTGTGACCCATATTATTTTTATGCTTTTTCATATGTTGAAGGTCTCAATTACCCCAAACACTATCCAGAGAATTGTAGTTTAATTCCATGCCGTTTCTAATATTTTGCAAAAATTCCATTACCAATCTTTATTTTCAAGGCCGTAATCGCCATTAGGAATTTAGTTAAGCTATAAGTTGTATTGCATATGTCTACCTTATTTTCCACAAGGAATCGCCTCCCAAAATATTTCAGGTGAGTTTCCGAACAGGCTGTACAGTTAGTATTGAGTGTGTTAATTTTGGAAGGCGATTCCTTACCAAAAATAAACCTGAAATGTATCTGGTAATTTTTTAATAAAGTGAAAATTGTGCCTAGTACGTGCCACTGAAAATTGATTTTGGAATTACTTTTGTAAAATATTTCAGAAACCATTTAAGATTAAGCAACATCATTGTGAACAGTGTTGCAGAAAAGGGAGATCTTGAACCTGTTATGAATGTGATGGTAATATCACCCCCCACCTCTTCAGTAGGTACTTGGGGTTCATCGTCCTTTCTTGGCAGTTACTTACGAAATATAGAGATTTAATGCACATTTACACACTGTATATTAATAAGAATGTGAAAAACAAGAAAAAATGTATTGTCAGCACTCGCTAAGGCTAACTGTTTTTGTAATTTTAGTATATGTATGTCAAAAGGTATGCGTGAGAATGCCTGACGGATGTGCAAACTGAAATGCTAAAGAACCAGCCATTGCCCAGACAAGCAGGCAGAGAACCACCTTTTTGCTTATTTGGAACATTTGTCGACAAGTTACCACATAGGCACAGAGTTTTGTTAAGCAATGAGAACAGGGTCGTGGATTAAAATCATTGCATCATCACATTACAAATTGCTGCTGACAAAATGTTCATGTAATTACTATGTTTGCAATGAAAGTATGCGTTCTTAATGTAGTTATTGATATCTAATTGCAGTCGCTGCCATCATGTTATCGACAGAGATAATTTTGAAGTGTAAAATTCAGATAAATTATTTATCAAAATGCCACTGTCTTATTACTTCAAGTTTTACAACGTCATGGTGTAAACACATAGCATTTGTCTGATAAAATTGTATTCCATTTATGTCAGGTTTGTGATAGTTAAAAGCTGTACTGTTGTTGCCTGGTAGGTAGACCAAGAGGATGGTATGTTGCCTGATACTAACATCATGTCTACGTTTTGGCGAACAAGCGATTATGATGTGCACCAAGGCAGCGCCTCATTAGACACTTGTATGCAACGCAACATAGTACTATTGATGGAGGCGAGTAATGCGGAGCTCGGTGACATTTTTTAAACATGTAATGCGGGGCTCTGTGACATTGTTTCAACATATGGCAAAATGTTGTGTAATGCAGCGGCATCACGTTGTAGATATGCAGAAAAATTCCCACTGCGACAGTTACCAGATGCACAATTGTTCATTGCAGTGACCCATCGCTTGCGCGAAACTGGAAGTGTGCGCGGAACAAGAGATGCCGCTGGCGGATGTCTGCGTGGTGTTGATGGTGTTCTGGACAGCATAGTTGACTACCCATGCATCAGCATGTGAAATATTGCTACTATTCTGAACACATTGTAATCTACAATGAGTCGTGTGCTACGTCAGGAGAGACTACATACATTTCACTTCCAGCCAGTACAGTCACTTCATCCGCCAGATCGCCCGGCTTGGTTGCAGTATTGTCAGTGGGGTCTACAAAAGGAAGCAAGAAATGTTGGTTTCTCCAACACTGTTCTCTTCACTGATGAAGGATCATTCACAAGAGATGGCATATTTAACTATCACAACGAGCATGTGTGGGCACATGTCAATCCCTACACCATTTGTGAATCACAGTACCAATATCATTTCTCTCAGAAAGTTTGGGTGGGCATTGTTGGTAACATGTTAATTGGCCCCACATCCTGCCTACTGGGTGTCTAAATGGAGCCTCATACAGAGTTAGTTGGAGAATGGACTACCAGGGTTACTGGAATATGCATCGCTGCTCCTATGTTGTGAAATGTTGTACATGCATGACAGTGCACCAGTGCACTTCAGTTATACTGTCAGGGAGTACCTGGACACACCATACCCTTAGCGCTGGATTGGAAGAGGAAGCCCAGTGACATTGCCACCTAAACCCCCTAGATTTCCTAGGTGTATGCTAAGAACATAACAAATTACATACAGCTTTGGCTACGTGTTCAGAATGCCTGACTGTGGATATGTGGTACAAGCAAATCCTCGTTTACTGGCCCGCTTTAACACAGTCCCTTTAATGTCGCCTTCATGCATTCGTAGAAATGGACAGCGCACACTTTGAGCATGTTCTGTAACCATGATCAAGTTAAAACATCTGTATATGTATAAATCAATAAATTGTTTTGCATTTGTGTCACATGTAGCAAACTAAACATTGTCATTCGTTAACAATAATAATGTATGTAGCATTACGTGAATAAACAAACAATATACTATAATAAACTATAGTTTACTATAATAAACCTTCATAAATAATATATTATAATCCACTTATGTCATATTCAAAATGACACAACCAGCTGCATATAAGGCAATAGTTCCCACCCTTCGCCATGATAGTGTGGTTACCTCGTTATTTGATAATCTTGGCTGGACTCGACAGGACAAAATTTTTGTGGTAATTTGCACATTTTCATTAAACTTTTACAGCACAGTCTTTCATGATTACAGGCTGTATGTTAATTATTACCACCTGTATTATTCTGAAGGCAATATTTTTAGATGACTCTGTCCTTGGTGTCTAATGACAGCCCTTCACCTCTGTGGTAAATTATCTTCATACATTACAAATAAGTAACAAGGCATGTCCATGCTCGCTTGTACCTACGTGTGGACATCATCTGGTTAATATGCTGTACTGCATGTTAGTTTGTGTACCCCTCAAGCCATACTTACGCATACCTTTAAACATACACATGCTGGTATCGCAAAAATAGTTAGCCTAAGCAAGTGCTTACAAGACAACCTTTTTTGTTGCTTTTCACATTCTAATTAACGTACCGTACATATATGTGCATTAAATCTCTGTGTTTCGAAAGTAACTGCCAAAAAAGGGTGATGAACCCCACATATATACAGAACAGGGAATGATATTACTACCACACTCATACAGATTCAAGATCTCCCTTTCCTGTAATACTGTTCAGAATTATGTTGCTTAATCTCAATTAGTTTTGGAAATATTTGACAAAATGTAATTTCAAATTTGATTTTGGGTGGCACATAGCGGCCACAATTTTCGCATTTTCGAGAAATGCTCAAATACATTTCCACATCATTTCTCGTAAGGAATTGCCTCCCGAGAGTGATGTACTCAGTCCTGACTCATCCTGCACATACATACATACATACATACATACATATATACATACATACATACATACACACATACACACATACACACACACACACACACAGCAGACAGAGGGAACGTGTGTATAAAAGCATATTGTGAGTCAGTATGTTAAAACAAGCACAAAAGATATGAGACTTATGACTTACAGTGACAATTAAGGGAGATACGCGCCCTTAAAAATTTGAAAATAAAAATGTTTCTCTCTAAAATTTATTGAAACTATTTGAAATCAAACAACAAATTTTTAGTTTGTATGTTGTTGAACAATCTATTATGTCATGTAATTTGATTTGTTAACATCATCCTCTTCTTGAATAAAGTAGTGTGTTGTGTGACATTTTCATAGAAGAAAATACTAAACCCTGATTTTCACTTAATAGTTATTATTTTATTAATAATCAGCATGTTAAAACAATCAATAAATGTAGCTTTGTAGGGCAGATAACTTTCAAGACAAACTGCTGTCGAGAAATCAACGCAGGAAGTTTTAAAGTGGGTGGCAATGCGTGGTGGGTATGCAACAATCTGTGCACCCCAGGCTGTGGTTTTATTAAAACAATATGAATTAGCATATTAAGTGGTTTTATTGTAATGAATGTAACATTCTCTTTGCTAATAGTTGCTTAAAATAAAAAGGTAACCATACAATGATTACAGTTTAATAAATGTTTACAAGAAAAATCACAACAGGTGTTCTAAGATCCAACCGTCTTCATTCATGCAAGCATGAACATGGACTGTCACACACACTTCAATGTATTGGCATGTATTCGGGTCACTTTGCAGGCTACTGCGATTCTTGCCATAAGTTCCTCCACATTGTCCACCGGTGTCTCATAGACAAAGTTCTTCATGTGGCCTCACAGGTAGAAGTTCAGACATAACAGATCAGGGGAGCAAGCAGGCCACGTGACAGGGCCTACCTTATCTATCCACCTCCCTGGAAATATTTGATTGAGGTACTCGCGTACAATACGAGCATTGTGTGGTGGTACCCCATCGTGGTACAGCCACATGCTGTCGCATATTATAAGCAGTGCATCCTTCAACATCTCTGGTAATGGGTATTGCAGAAAACAATTGTACACATGGCTATAAAGATGTGTGGGTAATAGGTATGGCCCAACTAAGTGATCATGGACTATGCCTGCCCACATGTTGACCAAAAGTTCCTATTTTTGTGGAATATCACGACTATGGCGTGTAGATTTTCATCAGCCCACATATAGCTGTTGCGGCTGTTGTACACACAAGCAAAACATGCTTTGTTTGTAAACTGCACAAACTTCGGAAACTCTGGGCCAAAAGCTGTCTGTTGCAGAAACCAGGCACAGAAATTACGTCTGGGTAGAAAGTCGCACTGCTCTAATGGTTGCACCTTTCGTGCCGGATAGGGTTGTAGCTGCTGCTCATGCAAGACTTTCCAAACCATCATGTGTAAAGAACCCTACTCACGTGCAATTGCAAAGATGCTGGTTGATGGTTGATCCTAGACTGTGATAAGAACATACGTTTTGTCGCTTGCACACTATAGTTACAATAGTTTGGCAGGAGACTTCCTATTTCCCGCAAGCGCTGGATAATTCTTTCGAAAAATAGTATGTGCTGGGTGCCATCTCTTTGGATATCTTTCACGATTGAGCAGTTCAGCTAATCTGCCACTACATTGAGCTTTGCCATAAATCAAGAGCATGTCTGTAAGCTCAGAAGGTGTGTACTGCCCATGTTGACTGCAGCACTAAAGTTTGATGCAAAATGCGGCCCACCTTTAGCTAATACTGCTTGTTTGTGGCTGCAAATGATGCACATACATGTTACCGGCAGAGGTCCATATCTAAGGGAGTTTAGAAAGCAACACATTCACTACAAACCACATTGGTTTTTATACCACCAAAGCATTTAAACAGTCACCCCTTAAACATGTAAGGGCTTTTTCCTTGTGAAAGGAATGTTAGTACAGGCCTGCATAACAAGAGTTTCATTTCCATGTGCTCACGTCATAGAAAAGTTAACAGACCCTAATATTTGGCTTGTTTTCTTTTCAATTTTAATAATTACTCACTATAATGCCACCTTTGAGGGTGCATACCACAACACCTTTTTTGTTTATTGTTCATGAAGGGAATTATACATTATTGTTCAACAATACATTATCCAAGAATTTGTTGTTTAATCTTGCATAATTTCAATAATTTTTCCATAGAAGTATTTTATTTTCAGATTTTCAAGTGTGCATATTTCCCTTCATAATCATTGTAAGCCATGTACATATTTTATGCTTGCTTATTTTTCAATATTGTATCACACCTCAAAATGTGTAAGGTACTTTTATATACACATTGTATGTATAATTTGTATGTGCAGATTCTGCTATTTTTGCATTTTACACCAGTGTGTTTAGTTAGTGTTTGAGAGCTTTCAGTTTTTTCTTTAAATATACACTTAGAGATGATTTATGTAGAAAAATTTGTTAAAATTTTAACTCTAGGATTTTATTATTGTAACAATTCACTGGATGGATCCTGACAAGCTGGAAAGGAAGAGTGCTGCATTAGCATGTTGACGTGTATTAGGAAAATATACCTGAGACATCGTTGCAAAGAAACTGGTTTATGTGCATCAGCAATTCTGTATCCAGAATAAAGTATACAGCACAACAAAGGCTCTAATTTTTACAAGGTTTTCTGGTAAGTATATGTTTTGTATTACTTTTAATATGATTGTATTTTGTGCCTTATAATTGCATTAAAAATGTCCCAGGGTACCTGAAGATGCCAATGAAGAAAATGAAGATGAAATTTAACTTGGCTTTTTTAGTGGGTTGGGGGGGGGGATATACATTCTGAACAAAGGAATACCATGCATAATTCAGGGATGTGCTGCACACACACTCTGATGTTGATTGCAGTTAGAGAGACAGAATTAGCTGTGGAAAATGCATCTTACATGAAGGTTTACAGAAGCACTTTCTGCAAGTGCCCTTAATTATGGGCCAAACAAAATCAGTCAACACAAGTAGAAGACTACATCAATTTTGTACATAGTGTGTATTTTAAGACAGCAGTCATAATGTCAGTTAATGCAGTTTAAATTATAGTACTTCTTATATTGATTCTTTGTGTCACATAAATTTGTAAAACACAGTTATTGACCAAGCCTAAAATTATTTCTTCTTCATATTAGGTGAAACTCAACTTGTGATGCTATGAAGTAGCTGGACAATATGTTACAAAATGGCCCACAGAAACTTGATCAGTTTATGAACTGCTGTTTACTTCTTCACTTCATTGCTCATGACCTTCACTTCATAAAGTAATATTGTGAGGTAAGATCCATTCTTCCCTAAGTACTCTCTCTTGAGTCTTAGTATATTTGCGTTGTACTGTCCACATGCCAGCTCTCAGGACTTGGCAGGAATGCTGCTAGTAAATGATAACCAGATGATTAGGGCAACTGGGCTAGACTACTCAAAAACATGCACTCTCCTTAAGCTTAGTTTCTAATGGTGAAGCAGGGTTCTCTTCTTCACCATCAGAACTCCACTCTTCAGACCCACTGGAAGAATCACTACTATCTTCAAGACATATGTATAACTATGCTGTCAATGACATCTGACAATACTGGCTTGTACTCAGTATCCTTCCCAGTCAGTCTTGGTAATAATATCTGAAGAGATGAATCCCCAGACACATTTCTTTTGCGAGCCACACATTTCACTTTAGCCTAGGCTAGCTGTATTGCGTTTAAGTGGCACATACATGGGGGAAGGCGGACCACAGTATGTCCCAAAGATTTCAGATTTAAGTAGATTCTGTACAGTTCTACTAATTTTTAAAGCGCCTTTTTAATTTTATACTCGTGGCAAGTAATTCCCTTGTTCTTTACCCATGTTATGATATCAGTTTTCACAGATTTCTTTGTAAGTGGCTTGTTTATCTGTATGCTTTGATAGTGAGCATTATCTAACATTACCATAGATGAAGGAAGGAGATTAATCGCAAGCCTCTTAGTAACCCATTAGTGAAATGAAATTCATATTGTTCATTTGGCCGCGATAGTCACCACTGGTTATTCCAGCTTTATAAATGAAAACATTTTCTTTTCAAATCTTTTTGTACCCCCTGCGTGAATCGCTACTAATAATGTAGCCAGCATTTTCCAAAAGTTAAATAACTGTCTGTCCACATCTTATCAACATAGATAATTTGTTTGCCACTTTGTCTTGGATGTTTGATTGTAACTAGATAATAGTGACACCAGGTTGCAATGTTTGCCACTCAAATTCTTCCGGTGATTTTGCTTCTTTTTCTACTGAAAACTGAGCTCTTGAACTGTGTTTCATATTTGACCAAGAAAAATGGTTGGGACACATTTTTCAGTAACACAAAACTCTTGAATAGTCAAAGTATTCATCTATCAAAGTCAATTATGTTCATGACAGTGTGTGCGTGCTGCCGTAGTTTTTCGTCTTTTACCTATAGTGGACAAGTTACTGTCCTCACTGCTGTTATCAAGTTCTCTTTTTTCGTTCAGTATCGAGTATCTATTCTGACATTCCAGCATAGTGAGCAACTCTTGATGTCATCTGGTTTACTGAGAAATTAAAATATTGGTTTTTTGCTTCTTCATCACACTTTTCAGTGATATTACTTACGATACTACAACCGTCCGAATACACAATATTTTTCTTCTGAACTGACATAGAAGTTGCAGTGATGTAATGCAAGATGAATCTGAGCTGAATGCATTACTACAGATAATATATGTGCGAATAAGATACTCCCCTGTGTAACTCACTGTCCTACCTTCTCCTTTCTTAATACTCTGCATCCTCAGAGGTGGCATGTGGACAGTAGTATTTATTGCTTATGCCTTGTTATGGTCTGTTGGATCCCCACAAAGCGTCATGGTGGTGTAGTGGTCACACTACTCACCTCCCACCAAGGCGAACCAAATTTGATTCTTGGAGAGGTCGTTCCCGGATTCTTGCATGTGGAAATTGTGCCAGACTGTCGCTGGTGGGTGGGTTTTCTCTGGGATCTCCCATTTGCCTTGCCCTTGCATTCCAGCTCTGCTCCGTACTCACCTTGCTTCATCATCATCAGTTCACGAGACCTCAATGTTAAAAGCCGCCAAAACCACTCTACTCCACTCGATCCCCTTGAATAGGCTTACTAAAAATGTGTTCATCTAGCAGCATAGGGAAAGTTAAAAGAGATATTTGATCGTATCTCTTGTATGTATAGATTACAATTTTCAGGTAGTACTATTTCTTGCTTGAACAATTGATTCTCCCTAGGGTGATAATGGTATTTACAGGAAATATCAACTTCTCATGCTGTCCATTGTTCAGAGTAAATTTGACTGATGCTTGTCCAACATCTGTACACCTTTGGCTGAAGCTATAACAGATGGATTATAAAAAATAGTTTAATGTTGTAGTCACAAGTGCCAACCCAACATGTAGAAAAATAAGAGCGGTCCAAAGAAAGGTGATCCAATCAGACAACGTGCAAAAAAAAGCAAGGCATCTTTGCAAGTAACATTTTATACATCATGTACATGGTTTGGTCACGTGTAAAGGTGATGAGGGCTGCAAATAAATACCCAACACAAAATGCAAAAACTGAGTGTGGTGTTTGACAAAGCTCAATTTGTTTGATGTTACATGCACATTTCATTAGCATGGCATCATGTGTTTGGACAAAGGAATAAATAATAAGAACCAGTACGAGTAAGCTGGCTGTTCAGTTCGGTCTATGTCGTGCATGAAGCGAAGGATAATGACAATTAGACTCTCAACGTTGTCTACGGAAAAATAGTGCATGGTTGTACAATTCCTAACAGCTGAAGGCACCGTACCCTCAGACATTTATATTAGGATGGTTGCATCAGTGTTTGGGGAGATTGTGTGTCGCACAGAAAACTGCACAAATATTAAGTGCTATTCTATGAAGGGTGTGAAACCTTGGTGATTGATCAATGAACTAGGCAGTCAACCCTTGTCATCACTCCCTTCCTCATTGCACAGGTGGAACTACTTGAGAAAGATGATTATTGACTCACCATATGGTGTATGGCATGTCAACTTGGTGTGAACCATTGGAGAATTTGGGCATATGTGCATGACAGTCTGGGGTAAAGGAAGGTTTTTCATGCAATGGATGCCAAAGATGTTGTAACGTTGGCCGCTACTGAGCCGACTATAAGTTGCCGACTTGCACTCGACTAGCTCAAGGCGGAGGAACACGAGACTCTGTACAATGGACGCCAATTAATTATAAAATAAATTAAAGTCCTGGTGTATTTGTTCTATACTTTATTTATTATTTTAGTGACCCAGTTCACATACGAAGTTCATATATGCAGAGTACGAACCATTCACAGGTAAATAGACTATTGCAGAACAGAGCCACAGTCGTTTACGACTTATTCATGTTATGAAACTTGCCTGATGAAATAACCAATGCAGCGACCTCCCACACCGGCGGAGAAATAATATAGCAAGTTCAAGTTTGCCGATGTGGGGGTTAGCATCACGCCAGACGCGGCCTAGGTGAGCATTGTACGACGACTGCCTTCCAACTGACTTCGCCGCCGACTGACTTTCAACTGACCTCAATCCACTGCTGACCTTATCCACTGCTTGAAGGGCGACAGGCACACGTGTATTTGTGCTACCTATCACCCCCCTCTCCCCAGATAAGGGCCTGGCGCGGGCTGCTGCCACCCGTTATTGATACTGCATTGTACAAAACTAAAACTGTCAATGCAGTCTGAAAAAAGCTAATCTAATGTTGACGCTACTGAAACTGAAAACTACGCCGTTCGACACGAAACAGCAAACGTCGGCCCGATAAACATACTATCACGGTGAACGAACCACCACGGCTTTTAATTTTAAACCCGATAAAAATATTATGAAGCTTACCAAAGCAAAAGAAAATGAAAAACGTGTCCCAAAAATTAAGAATACTGCGTCATTACAATGTTATCAGAGGAACAAAATAGTCTGTGAATGGGCCTCTCAATTTAGCATTTTCTTTGGTGTGACTAGAACCCCATATTCTTGATGATGTTGGTGGTAGGCAAAGAAACCTGGTGCCATCATTTTGAACCTCGAGACAGAGCAGTCCCATAATGCAGTCGAAACATCCCGCACCGCTCACCACCAAAGAAATTCAAAGCTGGACCAAGATTAGGGTAAGTTGTGTCAACCATCTTCTGCGATGACCAAGGACCGCTTTGAATTGAGCTAGTTGAACACGGAGTCACCATCAAGAGTCAGGCATATGTACTGAGACACATTGCAACATATGCATGCTAACTGGTGAGTATATTATGTAGTCAAGTACTCATATCACTTTTTCATTTGAACAAACAGAATATGTTACTGTCAGAGAGATATGATATATAATACTTATAAGTTATAAATATTCTTGACTGTCTTATTTTCCATTTTTGTTTGTATATTTCACTATAAATAAAATAGGGACAATTTCAAAGAGTGGGGCCAGCCCCTACATCCTCACATGCCAGTGTGTAGTATGCAGTCATAAAAATTAGTTTTAATGACAATAGCTAATTATAATTTCTTTCCAGATTTTAACATTATTTCAGCAAATAAAAATTTGTTGCAGGAGCTTGTTTGTACCCAAAGTTTACTGGTTTCATGAAGAAATTAATGCCCATGCAACAGATAATGTAAAAACTTTTTTGGAGATGCCAGTTCTAGATGTTTCCTCTGCATTACACAATGTGGAGGAAGATGATGAGTTTTTCAACTTCAAGATAACACCTTAAGTAAGACCATCTGAACAGGTACTTAAAAGATATTCTGCTGCCAAAGCAAACATCTACAAACTTTTACTGACTTTAAAAAAATTAAAGTGTTATCTAACTGAATACACATGTGCCGTGCCAACTAGTGCAGCAGTGGAACGAATGTTCACTTCTGCTGGTTTAATGTTAACAACTTTCAGGGGCATATTGAATGATTAGAAGTTCAAGAAACATCTGTTAAATTTAAACAGGTATTTTTATTAGTAGGACATTCTGAATACTGAGTATGTTTTTTTAATTGTTCAGCCCGTAGAAACACAAAAGTATTGTTGTTTGAAGTATGTGTATTTCTTTTTAATATATACTGCTGGACATGGAAATTGCTACAGCTTCTTTACTTAAGTGAAATTTTACTAAACCATCACAATTTGATAGATGATAGAACAAATGAGTAGGGATTTATCTTTCATGCATAAATGGTTCACTCTTTATCATCCACAAAGCATGTGTTCAGCATGGGGTAGAGCCTCCTTTCACTGCTCTATAGGCAGCGATGTCACAAATTATTCCATCATACAGGCGGTAGATAATGTGTTAAGGCACATACCACCATGCTTCCTGCAACTGCACATGCAGATCAGCCAGTGTTTGGGCAGGTGGTTGATGGTGGTGCAAATTTCAACCCATCATATCCCATTTGTTCAATAGGGGACACATTTGGAGACCTGGTAGGTCAAGGAATGGAGTCCACATCTTGTAAAGCCTCTTTGTTGGCTGATACAAACTGTATGGGAATGAACATTATCTTGCTGCATGATAGTGTTCGGTATTCTGCGCAAAATTGCAGGAAATGGGGTTGGAGAACCTCATTGACCTATAAGATGTGCTGTCTTCATGCCTTCAACTACCAAGATGTAACCGGGAGTCATAACTGAGGGCACCCTGTACTATGATACCTGGTGTTTGGGATATATGGCATTCACGAATCAGTGCAGGATCGTTGCGTTGCTCACTGTGGTGACAAACCCCGCTGTGACCATCAACTGTATTAAGACTAAAGTGGGGCTCATCAGAGAACACAATGCATTACCATTCCTCTGTCCAATATTAACTTTCCTGGCACCATTTGATGGCGTGCCACATAATGCTGATGGGTCAAAAGGCAAATGGCACATTGGATGCCATGTCTGTAGGCTAGTCTTATTCAAACATTGGCAAATGCAGAATGGGCCTACAGACTGCAGGATCTTTCTGGATGTGGTGCCATATTCTACAATTGCATGTTAGTGGATACGGTGATCTTATCTATCTGTAGTGTGTCTGGTAGGACCAGTACCTACTTTACATGACGTACGATCTGTACGTATCCACGCCTGCATACATTGTGTCTCGGTGGTAGGTAACTGCATGTCCACTGTGAATGGCTATATAACAAGCCAACCATCCGGTTTTGTGCAGTCTGACCATAGCTTTAAATGCTGGGTACTGGCCACAAGCACACACTATATCACATGTTGTGGTGATGTTTCTGAGAGTCACTTTAACCATTTGCATTGTGCAAATGATATTTTATGTGGTCTTGATTTTATTGTAAATTGATAACACCTTATGGATGTAGCAATTTTCATGTCCTGCAGTGTAACTACTTTTTTCAGTCAAATTTTGTTATTGTTTTTAGCATATTTTGTTAACAATGAATAGAGTAACCCAATTCCGTGAATAGGCATAGTTTGAAGGTTTTGTATGCCAGTGCAACAGTAATTGATAGTTACTTTTCAGTTATTGTAACTGTAACTCACATTCTTTTTTATTGAACTTTTGCAGTAACTCTGATACTTTTTGTTAGTGTAACTATAACTGTAAAAGTGTTGCTTCAAAATGTAACTGTACATTATTTGCTTAACTGTATGGAATGGTATTGCTAAATTTTGTAGAGTTTTTTTTTAACCATAACTAAACATCCGTTTGATAAGGCCCAGGTTTAACAGAAGTGTAAAAATTAAAGTTGAGAAAATACACTTCATCGCAGACTTAATAATTATTTTATGTAAATTTACTTTGTGAATAAAATATTGTAGGCAATAGAACTTACAGTTGGCAGAGAGAAAAATTAAAGCAACAGATGGCGACACATTGGGAGAATGTTTGCAGGAGTGGCTAGAGAAGATATTGCTTCTGTGTCAGTGCAGCACATCAGAATCAAGATAGCAACATGAGGAGTTGAGTACAGGCAAAATCACAATTATAGGGTGTGGACCATCGCTCATGCAAGAGTTTAAGGTTCCACTAGAGTAGGCAACACAAAACAGGGAATTTACTTTATAATTAAAACTAACAACAAACCAAGGCTAATGATGCCCATAAAGATTATTTAAAGTGATGTTCAATGCCCTATTTATTAAGTACAGCTGGGTTAAAATCTGATTATAATTTTCACATAGAAGTTATAGATAGTTTTCTTCTAAAACATAAGAATAGAAACAGTTTATTGGTACTGGAATTTAAAGTTGTTGGTCCTCTTAGGTTTAACACAGGGGAAATACTAATCCCTGGTAGTGTTATATTTGTTCAAATGACAACTTGAATCCAATGACTTTTGCAATATTTTCACGACAGAAACAATTGTAAACTTCAATTTGATATTTTTTAACTATAACATAATTTCATTTTTTTATACTTTCAGTTTCAGAAAATCGTGACTATTACTATTAGAGAACAAATTATTTAATATATGTATATTCAAAAAAATTATTAAATTAAGTTTGTAAGAGCATAGTTATTTTTCTAATGCAATACTCAAAAAAAAAAATTGCATAATTTTAAGGTAACTGCAGCGGGATCAGTGCCACAAATTTGGCGAACACGTGACGATAGAGAGGGAAAAGTGTATTGACAAAGGGTTGCCATATGTACTTCTTCGTGTGAGTTAGTGTCTGGCACTAATGATATCCCCATACTCCATGTTATGCTGTACGTTCTTGCTTTCTTGCCAACATTCTTAGTGCTGGCCAACAGGGGCTAGACAGATATGCATCAGCTTACAGCATAAAGATCTTGTTTTTGAGCTACTGAGAATGCTATGGTTTTTTGTGCAGTTAAACAAGTGCATTTGGTCCCTTGGCCATACCCTTGGGAGTGTAGCCCATTGGCTACATTGTGCCGGGTGCCATGAATGAGCAGCAGAGGACAATGCGAACTAGAAACATGCGGCAGTACAGGACACCACTTTCGTAAGACTTCTAGTATGGCTGTTACTGCGCATGCCATTTTCAGTCTAGAAATTATGTAGTGGACACCAGTGAAGTGCCTTTAGTTTTCTATTAAATCCAGTTTTGTACCTTAAGTCACAAACTATAATAATATATAAGAACCTCCAGCAAATGGAGTATAATAAATGAATTCGTTCATCACGTAATAGAGATGTGTCAAAACTGTTTCTGTAGTTTGAACTGTATTTTAGATTTAGTGTTTTTATTTTAGAAGCCATTGAACATTGTTTTATGTATACATAGTGTAGATCTAATTTAGAATGAAAGACTGAAAATGAACATTGCAGATCTGAGTCTCGAACATTCTGGACAGTCTTGGAGAGAGAATAGAAAATTTCAGTATAATTTATAATAATTTTTGCATATGCCCTTTTATTATGATCATTCTTCTTCAGCTATGAAACATGCCAAAACAATTCACATATTTTACATTTAAACAATCCAACTTATTAATGTTTATTACATTTAGTTACTGTTTTGTTGTATGTTTTAATGGTGCGTCTGTTTTTGTTTAAATATCTCATTGTAATTTTTAATTGTTTCTGTTCTCTCCGCCACCCGGCTCGGCTGATGCATGTACACCCAGAGTCAATCAGACTCCAGAGGCATGAAGGTAGGCCGGCATCATGCCACCCGGGACTTCAGCTACTTTGCATTGATCACATTAGCTTCAATAGTAATTTTATGTTTGCACTGGAACCCTAATGTCATTCTTTTCTCCCTGGAAAGTTCCTACCTCCTCTTGCCAGTTTCACTTACCACATAATTTTCATAAACATTTGGTTGTTTCTATCCACATAGCCCACCCACGGGGGCGAAGTCCGAGATCTGCATAATTTATTAGTGTTAAATTGTAACACTCCAATCTACAATAAATCCACCAAAAGTTCCATGGTGTTTCAATGCAAGATCGGGTAACCAGGCCTTATGAGGAACTGGACTCTCTTCAACCAGCATCACAAATGTCGTTACTTATGTCTTCACTGGCCTTCAACCACAACTCTTGTAACAAACAAGGAGTCTATGGGGGACTATGCTACACACTGTGCCATCTGCCACGTGTCCTGTTAACCACGAATCTCGTGCCTCTTCGAGCCATTCTGAGAAGCTAGCGCCCATTCCACCTCCCACCCTTCCTTTCCTTTCCCTTCCCTTATTTATCCTGTCCGAGTACAAGCAAACTAAAAATACCAAACATCCTCAAAATTCCAGNCGACATATAGGTAATAAAGTTTGGTTTGTGTCCAAAAATATATATAAGTATGTATAATCCAAGACAGGGTAGCCTTCATAAATAAGCACAATTTAGTTTTATTCACAATTGAACATTATTTCTCACATTCTGAAAATTTCAAGTCCGTAGTGGAGACTAGTTATATCTGCTTTGAATATACATGGATGTTTCATTCACTTTACTTCTGAGCAGGTAGCTGAACACGAGTATTTTTTCAATCTGTAAAAACAAGTTATTAAAGCATTGCATGCATATATTTTCTTGTTAGTTAGCAAACCTGTGGTTTAGAGTGCGGTATGGCACACATTCACAAACTCCTGTGTATGGGTATGTTATTCTAGAACGTCCTAATGTTTCCAGTGACTCTAACATGTTTTTGAACTTTTATCATCACTTCAAATGCATGTGTTGTGAAATATTCCACTAATTATAGCCTATGCATTATGAATATTGTATTAAGCTTTTTCAGTAAATTTACAAATTCATCAGAGCACATTATTAAATATACCACTTGTAAATAAATTCCAAAATGACTGACAATATTACCGCAGAAAATTTTTTTTATGTTACCAAAGTTAAGAATACCCTTTAAAATTTCTAAAATAATACTTATGTATAAGTTTTATTTTGTGTATATAGTATATATTATTTATAAAATAACTATAAAATAATTATAAAACCCATAAATGAATATTCTTTAACAATCAATGACAAGTACTATTTATATATGATTCTGACAAGTTATTCATATAAATACGTAAGTGGAACAGGAAGGAATGGTTGCTCAGATTGTTTGTAAAGGGCATGTAAAAAACATTGTGGAGAAAAACTATTGCTAGTGCAGCCGCCCGACTCAAACCAGTATCATCATATGCGTTATTAACGCAGATGCAGTACTTTACCATCATCGTCCTCCAACCACTCATGTGAAGCCGAGATCAGCATTAAAAAATATAATGGTTTTTAATTAGTAGGCCTGTGCATTATTATTCTCGATGCTGAGTGCACTGTTATTATATCCTGGATATTATTTTTGAATGTGCAAATAATGTAAACAAGACAATGATTGTAAGCTTGTTACTGTATACATGAAAAAAGTGAGGCCAGCAATTTATTGAAAAGCCAATTTGTACAATGACCAGTGTGTGTAGTTACTGATGTGAAGTTTATTTGGTCAACTTCATGATATAAATATTTCATATTTATAATTTATTTAACATGCTTGGGCAGGTAATATACAGTTAATTATATATTGATGTATTCCTTCTATTACCAGAGACATTTTGTTGTTTGTAAAATATTTGTGCAACAATCACAAAATAATTTCTACATATGTTTATAAATATTTAGTATATGTATATGATCTCCAAGGCCTGAATAGACTAATAATAGCAGAATCTTCTTCCTTTGGGACACAACACAAATGCTTTGCAAAAATAATTTTTGCCAGTTTTCCAGGGAAAGTTTTGTGTTGATGGTTTTTCAGTTCCCAAGAACAATCTGAAAAAAACCCAAACACACTAAGTAATGAGTCCTATGTTGCTAAATAAACTTTACTCTTAACTGAAAAGAATACTGACTCTGAAAATACATCAGCCAGAGAATTAATACTTGCTTGAAAAATAATTTTCTCTTTCACTTTTAAGTAGTATGGTCATGAAGCATCTAGGACACTGTGTTTTGGGTGAGGAGATTCACAGCGAGGAGCAAGCTACGAATACTGCAGAAGGTAGGGCAATACTCTGCCAAAACATGTTGACATCATCATGTACTTCAATGATTTTCATATTTGTTCAGTAACCCTTGACCCCAAAAATACAAAAAAAAAAGTTTATAAAGAAGGAAACTGCTGGAACAGAGAATAAAAAACAAAATGGTGTTCACTGGATTGGAATGTAGTGAAGATCAAATAAATATGGAAGCCATCAAACTGGAATGAAAGAGAGTAAAATTATGTATAAAATAATTTCTAGAATTAGTTTGGAAAAATTTTTGGTTTTACTTTGAATTTTTATGATTGAAAGATTCATAAAGTTTTCATAATTTTCAGGCCTGAGTTCAAGAATGAAGTTAAAGGACATTGCATTGACCAAGCATCAATTTTCCAAAGCAACCACATTAGTATATTTGCATACTTTGGTCTTGGTTCTGCATTGCCTAGTTAGCTCATGCTCGTCGGTAGGTATCTTCTATACATACTTGTATGTAACAATATACATTTCAAGTGTTTACTACAACATGTCTGAGACACAATAAGTGGACATTAAATCAACTGTTGATATTTTTCAGTAAAAATATGGTTTTTAGCAAAAACATAGTAATTTTATTGAGAAATGCGGGATCAAAACCAGACACCTTTTTCCAGACCTAATAGTGGAATCACAAATGAAATTTAATCATGCGTTTAAGATAAAAGGAAGAAGAATTGTAAATACTGATAATGTAATTTGACAATTGGGAGCCATAGGAACACACAAATTTTTCAGTACTGTGGGACATTATTATAAACTGCAGTCTGAAACATTCAGTGGCATTGATAGTTCATAAAATTTCTGTGACTACTGCAATCATCATTTTATAGTAAGTTCACAGAGCACTCAGATGCAATAACTGAATTGAATACTTCTGCTGTATAGGAAACACTCCATAGAAAATGTTTTCTAAAGAGTGAGAAGTTCATCTTGATTCTTGATGTACCCATGATTTACTAGGATATCGTAAAAAATAATCTTTAGTAATGAATAAATTATTTGTATCAAGTTTTTTATGTAATATTGTCAACATTTCTACAAATAGTAAGAAGCATCTGAACACACAGATGAAGACAGCAGCAGAATAATAGAAAAAATACCACCAGGAAGCAGCATTTTGTATGGAATTCCCTATATTATTATTATAGGCAATGCAGGCTCGCCTAAGCGTTAACACGGACATTCACACAGTGCTCCTTCAGGAGTGATAATCATGATGGAATAAGTATACTTACTAGACAGTTTGCGACATTCTGAAATTATTGCTGGCTTAATTTACATTGAATATTTTTCGCTATAGTTTCAAGTCTTATTCTTCAATTTCAATGTTTTAAATGCATTCCTTGGTTTAAAAGGTTTACTCTAGAAAATATTTCTGCATATTGTTATACAGATGCAAAAGCACAGTTGACAACCTATGAAAATGAAAAGTGGTACCAGTTTTTGGGTAAGAGTTATTTGCAGTGAAATAAACATATTACAGTAGAGCATCGATTATCCGAAACAATTGGGGACGGGGGGGTGTTCGGATAACTGATTTTTCGGATAACAAAACAGTATATGTAGTATGTACATGCATACATATTTCCAGGGCGTTTTTCCTTTTTGAGTTGACAGAGAACACGTGTTTTTCAACAATTTTCTATTTTTATATGGTTATTTCGACCCTAACTCGGGTCCTCATCAGACTAAAATAATACAATATACATTAACTATAAGTTTTTATAAAATTTACAATTCATTTTTTATATAAAATTGAAGAAATTAAATTATTTTTTACATCTCACCTAGATTAGGAATGTTTGAATCAAAGGTAAGGTTTACAATTGATAATATCATAGTGTAGTGTCACAACAGCCTATGACGTAAAGATTGATAATTGAATAAAAACATGTGTTCTCTCTCATCTCAACCAAGGAAAAAGCCCTGAATATAAGAAAAAAAAGAGACAAAAAAATACAAAAAATCAAGTATAACTGCACATATATATTTTTTATTGCACGTACATATGTATATTACAAATACATAACACAGAACTGACTAAAGTTAGGCTTATAGTTCAGGAAAATAAGTCCAAAATTTTCTTTTGCTTTAGACCTGAAACTTGGTTTTTTGCCGCTAAATCTCGTAAATGTTTTAATGAGAGCAATTGGATAGCATCACATTCTTCTTGTTGTTATAACCACTTCATTGCAGTTTCAAGGCATTGAAATGCTTCGTCATTGGATGGTCCTTTTTCAGTACGGTCGTTGCCACTAGGCTCTTCCTCGTCGTCGCAAGGGTCTTGATCGTCTGTGACACTGTCAATGATTTCATTGTCCGTCAATATTTGATAGCCAGGGTCATTGACATCACATTCGAGCCAGTCTTGAATGTTTTGTTGATCGCATTCTTCAATTCCTGAAGATTCTTTAATAAGCCCAGCCAGTTCTGATACAAATTGGCTGTTTAGTGGCTGTTCGTGTGCAGTAATAGACCCATCTGATGGAAGGAGCTTATTCCAAGCTTTTGCTAGTGTAGTGTCCTTGACAGTAGTCCAAGCTTCTGCTGCCATGTACATAGCATCCTTTAAGTCAATTTCTGTGTACAGTTGCAAAATTGTTTTTTCATGTTCTTCCCAGAGCAGAACCATACACAGCAATGCCTTTCTGTAATGTTTGAAGCTTTCAGTGACCCCCTGGTCCATTGGTTGGAGGACTGAAGTAACGTTAGGAGGCAAAAAAAGGAACTTGAAACTTTCAGTTTTCTCTTTCCAGTGAAAGGTTTGAGGGATGACTTGGGGTGTTATCAATCAACAACAAAACATTTCCGAAATTCCCAGTTGCAAGCTTATGTTTTTGACTTCTGGGATAAATACAGTGTCATACCATTCTATAAAAATTCTTGTATCCATCCATGAATTTTTTTGGTTCTTGTATGTAACAGGCAATTTTTTTATTCCCTTAAAGCACTGCAGATTTTTAGATTTCCCTATGATTAGCAAGGGTAGCCTGTGCGTTCCAGTAGCATTTCCGCATATCATAGCAGTGATGCGTGATTTGCTTGCCTTAAAACCTGGTGCTGATATTTCATTCTTAGAAACTAAGGATTTTGTTGGCATTTTCATCAAGTATAAACCAGTTTCGTCTGCATTGCAGACATTGGTTTTTTTTGTACTCCTCCTTATCAATCATGTTTGTAGAATACGCTTTGAAAGTTTTAGCTGTTTCAATATCAGCAGACAGTTTTTCACCCTGGATGTCTAATTCCCTATTTCCATGCCTAGGATTTAAACGCATAAGCCAGCCGGTAGTTGCTTTAAAATCAGCATTACCCCCGAGTTTTTTATTCATCTCCTTAGCTTTTTCACAAATCAAAGGGCCACTTACCGGTTGTCCTTGGCTACGTACCTGTATGAACCATGTGTAAACTGCAGTGTCTAATTCTTGGTTTTCTGCCATTTTCATCGTTTTTCTCTGCGAACTTCCATCTTCACTGTCAAGTACACTTACAAATTTTGTAATGGCATCACTTTTCTTTTTAATGTCCGATATTGTTGCATTTCCAAATCGATATTCCCGCGCTAAGCTTGATCCACCAGCATCATTCTTCAACTGGTTTATTATTTTAAGTTTATCGGAAACACTGAGAACAACGCGCTTACGTTTAGGCACCATTGGGAACGGCACAACTACAACACGATCTGTCACAAGCGAAGACTCACACTGCGGGCGCGGGAGACGTGCAAGCACAGAAATCTTATATGGCGCCGGAAAGTGCAAGCACTGGAAAGCAAGGAACGGGAAAATGTGAACGCGGGCCTCACAGGACGGTAGGCTTTCGGTTAACCGATGTTTCGGTTGCTCGATATTTGGATAATCGATGCTCTACTGTATTAATTTTAATAAACCTTGTATTTTGAGTGTTTTTTGTATAAACAGATTGTTGCAGAATGTTTATATTTTATTCCATCTACATTATGGAAACAAGCATTTTGATTTGGTATTCTGTAGAAGTTTGAAAAAAAAAATTTCATTATCTGCTCACTTTCACCAAGGTGAACTGGATTTGATTCTTGGTGGGGTTGCTCCTGGATTTTTGCAAATGGGGATCATGCGGGACGATGCTGCTGGTGGAGTGATTTTCTTGGGGATCTCAGATTTCCCCTGCCTTTCCATTCTGGCACTGTTCCATACTCCTTTGCCTCACCCTCATCAGCTCTCAAGAGCCCAATGACAGTTAAGTGATAAATTCTGCTCTGTGTGCACGAGTCAAATCTGCAGAAAAAATTGCCACAGAACATAAGGGCTACAAGAATTTCAACAGTCCATCTACTGATACAGAAGAATAAATAATTATGGAAGTATTTGTTCAAAGAGTTAAAAAATATTGTATAGTATATCGCTATTATATTCGTGGTTATAATTTTAGTATATTCCTGGTGTCAGGAAATTTGTGGATATGGATTGTACCACATGATCTTGTGTTCAGAACTGAGTAGAAAGTACTTTTCGGTAAAAATGTGTTTGGGCTTTAGTTTACAATAAAAACCACATCAAAGTTCTGAAAACCATTGTAGCAAACTTCTGGTATTCCCACATGGGAAGAATGAGGTGTTGTGGAAATGTTGTGTCATACATTATAAGTTGGCTGTAAGACATAGGGCAAGGTAAAGAGCCAATCTCAGTATTGCCAAACACATGTGGCGAATACTTGGATATGGCAATGACTGTGGGTGCATCAGGCAGCCAAGCTGAAACTGCAGCATGATTGTATGCAGATCACTACCCCAACAATCAGCAATCAAGTGTAAATATGTGTCGCTGGTTGAAGTTGTGTTGCCAGGAGACTGGTCAAATGGGTCCAGCACTGCAAATGGATGCAAATGTGGTTGAATTTGCAGTATTACCATTTCTTGATTCACCCCATCTTACCTGGTCTGTTCGAGGATGTCCCATTGCGTGTGTGCCAGAAAATATGGTTTTAGTGTAACGATGCCCCAGCACATTCTGCAGCAGTCATGCATCAACTGCTAAACAACATCTACATCAACATTTGGATTGGCTACGGAGGGCTTGTAGAATGACCCCCAAAGTCACCATACTTCACATCCTTAGATTTCTTTCAGTGTAGTCACTTGAAATCACTGGTGAACCCACAAAATAAACCATCAGTGTCAGCTGAGAAAATGATTATGTAATTACATCCAACTAGCACAATAGTTGTCGGCATACTACATTGTGTGCACGTCACATGTATCCAACATTGTGGAAAAGTGCATTGCTATACACGAAGAAAACTTAGAACCTCTTTAATGAAATTAAGATATTAAGAAAGCTGATGTAATGTGCTGATTTTAAAGTGGAATAAAGTTACTTTGTGAACATTAATGTAGTTTTTCTTGGAAGTGCAGACATTAACACATTTATACCAAAGTTTATTTGCTACTTAGTTTTGGCCACAAAATCATGCAGTTAAGTCAGTCAGTATCCTTGAATTTCCTCACCTCCTGCATTCTAGGTTAATAGACTTCATTGTGTATGTAAACCACATGGTCAATGTTTTTCAGACAAATTACGCAATTTGTGGATGGAACAAGTAAAACTTGTTGAAGGTGACAGACAAAACTGTTTCAAAAGAACTGAAAGACTACTGAAAATAATTGGAGTAACTGTGTGAGTAGCAGGAACAGCAGGAAATGTTAAACAGGTGTGACGTGATGTGAAGAGTGCACCTTACTATGTATTTGGTCAGAATGTAAACTGCAGCAAGATTTTTGTACTCGTAGGGGAGATGTGGATCTCGCACACCAAGTGAATAAAAGTGGATCGTTTAGCGAAGCAATTAAAGCTGTTGATTACATCATGTAGCAGACTATGTCTCATTTCAATTGTACCATAATTCAAACAGAACAGAACAGAACAGGTGGCAAAATAATTCACCTTTATCGGTGGGATATCTTCAGGCAAAGGTGTTTAGCAGTAGGTCAGAGTAAAATGAAAGGCCTCTTTTGGCACCTGAGTATTTGAAAGAAAATGACAAGTTGTGGTTTTTAAAAAGATTTTGATTAAGTCATAAAGAAAAGGTAAACTTGACATTTGAAGATATCTCTCAAATATAAAATTGAAATATTCATGAGGAAAAGACAAACGAGATACAAACTACTAGCCACAGTGCATACCATTNGGGGGGGGGGATGTTAGAATATTATTGTGAAACTAGTTAATTTTTCAAAGAAGTGTGCTCGGTTCGACAGAAACTGCAGGTCAACATGGAAATTAACTCTGAAAAACATCCCAGATGAACAGTCCAACATAGTCAAATTTTGGGAAAGTAATCAAGTGAAAGAAACCTCTACCACAATCTTATAAAGCAAATTGTTTATTCCAAAGAAGATTTATGGGGTTATAAATTTAGTCCATGTGCAAATGTACAGCTAGTTTGTATCAGAATGTGATCCATATTTAGCAGCAAGTACTTGTGGGCTTGTAGGAGATGGTGGACTTTATGAAATCAAGTGCATTTGAAGAAAAAAAATGAGAGCAATCTCTTTCCATTTTGTCACTCATGTAAAAGGCAATAAAATTTGCTTGGCAGTAGGGAAAAAATGGGAAACTGCAACTGAACAGGAAACACACTACTATTACTTCCAGATTCAGGGTCAGCGCAGCATCATGGACATTAAATACTGTGATATTATTGTATTCTCGAGTGAATACTTCTTTTTGTGGAATGTGTAGAATATGATAAGAAATTATCTGATGAAAGAATGCTTCTTGTATTGCATTAATTTTACTACAATTAATATGTGTTAGCAGAAATTGTGGATGGCATAATGTGTTCAAGACTAGGATTAGAGAACTTCATTTTATATCAACTATTACAGGAAACTGAAATACTTAACTAAATCAGTAGAGCTGCATATGATTGTAAGTTTGGGAATAGGTGACTGTCTACTATTTTTCCTTAGGTTTGTAAGCAACCATCATTTTAGGAAATATTGTGTAAAAATATTTTCAGGAGATTTTATGTAGTGAATTTTTGTTTGTCAAATGCTGTTAAATGTAGCCCAATTTTATATCTGTTATGTTATAGTTCATTAAAATTTCAGTTATCATGACTGCTGCTGTTGCTTAGACTATTTCATATTTAAAAATTTATATTCATTCTAAAGACAGTTGTTGAAATTATTTTGCTATTTATTTTCTTTTTAAATAAAACATTTTAGCCACAAATTAAAAGTTGTTAAACATTGATTTGGTATTGTTTTCAAACAATGTAGAGATTCAGACAATTAGATGGTTGCTTTTATGTAAGGACATTTTGCAAATGCAGATATTGTAATTAACTCCTTATTACAGTAAATTCTTGTTTTTCTGTGCGCAGATTATCCAGTTTGTGGATTATCCTTGTCGCATTCATCACACGTGTAAAAAATTGTATTAATATTTTTAGTGTGGCTGCCTAGTGCAGGACTGACTCAGTGAAAGGAGAAGATTTTACATGTTTAATGATTTTAGGCTTATCTCTGCCACCTTTAATGATATTGCTTTTAAACAAACATACTGTGACCTATTTTGCCTGGTTCCCATTTCTACAAAACATTTTTGTAAAAAAAATTTAATACCCTGAAAATTTCTGGTAAAATATAAGATTTATAGACTCTACAAAAATGCAAATTCTTATTAATTTATTCCTACTTACTCCTAGCAGTGCACAAAGTGATTTTGTTTGAAAGAAATATTGTGGAAGTTAGCCGAGACAAACCTAAAGTCGCTCAACATGTAAAACTCTTTCCTTTCACTCGGCAGGGCCCATACTAGGCAGCGCCCTTAAGATAATTTGTATTTTGGTTATGTATGTATGTGTACAATGCATGATATGATCACCATACGTGAATCAGCAAATGGTACTCTGCTTCATTTATATAAACTGTTGCACTGCCTAGTGCTTGATAGAATTGTAATAACGTAACCTGGTAAGTGCAGTGTTAGATGCGTTGTTTGTTTACAGGAGCACAAGATTGCCAACATGCTGCCTGATTAATCGAAAAGCACGCACATCACACAGTATTTACATGCTGTTTTTTAAGCTTGATGTCAGTGTAGCCTATAACTGGTTGTATAGTCTGTGTTCTGTAAAAGCCTGGGAAATTTCTTTGAAGTGTAAAAGAGTTGCTTTAACAGTGAAACAGAAGTAAAAATTATTTTAAAAGCTATATGAAGGTGAATTACGGTGTAAGGTAGGTTGAAGTATGGTATAGTTTTACAGACTGTTAGATACATTAGAAAAAGCAAAGGAAAAAATTATGGAATTTGCCCAAAAACTGTGATAGTGTTGCTAGACTCACATAAATCCTGCAATTATTTGACCACATTATTACTAAAAAAAAAAAAAAAAAATGGGGTGTGGAATTGTGCATTGAAACTGGAAAATATATTTTATATCCCTATGAAATAAGGTAAATGTACTTGTTTAATATAAGTACAGTGGAACTGCAATATAACGAGTATGGGATATAATAGCGCATTCACTACAGCAATAATTTTTTTAATGTACCAGTGTATTCTATATTAAATATGTGGTTAATATACTAATTTAAAATGAGTACCTTTTTGTGTACTCACTTACTATAATGACCATATCATTCTTTCTATGAATTGAAACATGTGTAAATGTTTTCATTTTTGACCTGCAAATAGGTTGAGTAGAAAGGTCAAAATAGTGTCCGAGACTTTCCTCTTTTGTATACACAAAAGGAAGGGATAGAATGATGAATGAGTAGCATCCATTTCTTCCACTTGAATAAGGTACTACATCTCTTGAGTTTGGTTGGCCATTGTCCTTTCACCAGGTGGAGCTTCATTATTGCGAAACAAAGAGTGGTGGAGAAAAGTATTAACACAGGCAGCTTGTCTGTCTAAGCTATGAAGGTAAGATTTTGTCAGCAAGTGTGTGGTCACACATCAGATAAAAAATAACAATGGTTCATGTACAAAATTCTGTAACAGATAATGAGTGAACAAATGAAAGGAAATATTATGTTGGCAATTATGATAATCCTGCCAACACACAAACAGACCATGGAGAAATATGCTGGAAAGAAATGAGTTCTTGGACAAATGATTATTATAGTTTTTTTTGTGTCGTCAAAAGTGGCTGTTATTTGTGTAACAAATTGAACTTAATGTTAAAATAACAATGAGTGGGTATTTTTAATTAAATGTGATTTAAACTGTGTGTTTTTATTTAGCTTCATCTTCCCATTTTTACCCCCATCAAACTAATGCTCACTTTTACCTTGTACACTTTTATATTAATTGACGAGGCCGCAGACCTATTGCAGGGTATTATTTAAAAAGTCTTCATTAATTTTACATATTTCAAACCTGTCATTTCTGTCCCTTACAAGATGAAAGTTTACATTTAAAAATACATAATAATATTTGTGCCGTCGACTGTAATGCCATATCTTAGCAAGCTTGCTTCCAGGTCATACTCTCCCACGAAATGACTCGTTTTGCATGAGTAAAATACAAATATATGAAAGAACACTCAGAATTGTATATTTTCCAAGTACAGGGATTCTGCTTTGCTAATACTTTCTATTCACCCCATCATCTGTGGGCCTCTGCCATGGGTTTACCATTTTCTGTTGTGTGCATTCACCATCTCCTGCTAACCAACATTTTGCAAAAATAAATGTAATTAACCATACGTTTGGCATGGGAATAATTCTTCAAACATTAATATATTTATGTTATACTTTGTTGTTTTGCTAATGTATCCCTCTGCCTCAGCTGTCTGACACATAGAAGCCATGCTGTTTAGGTCAGCTCTTGATATTGTGAAGGACTGCAATGTTTTATGTACAACCAACATTGCTTCAAAAAGTATGAAATTTTCTGATGCAGCAGAAACTGCAAAATCCAAAATGTACATTTGTAAAAACTATTTTGAAATTTTAAAAGTAAAATGCATTATTGCATTATTTTACACACATGCTAAATAATTTCAGTTAATATTTTTTAACGACTATAATTTTCCATATACATATTGGTTACAAGGTATACAAAATAGATATTTTAAATTTTTTGTGTGATACTAATTTTTTTTTGGCAACAGACTGCAATGAACATGAGAGAGTATTATTTAATTCTATATTTAATTTAATGATGGTTTTACAGGACTCACTTACATAGAAAATTTAATAAATATTTTTAATCTTGCTAGTAAATATACACAGAGGTGACAAAAGTCATGGGATAGCAATATGAAAATATACAGATGGCAGTAGTATCGCGTGCAAAATGTATAAATGGGCAGTGCATTGGTTGGGCTTTCATTTGTAGTCTAGTGATTCATGTGATAAGGTTTCAGACGTGATTACTGCCACACGACGGGAATTAACAGATTTTGAACGCGGAATGGTAGTTGGAGCTAGACACATGGGACATTCCATTTCGAAAATGGTTAGGGAATTCAACATTCCGAGATCCACAGTGTCAAGACTGTGCTGAGAATACCTCATTTCAGGCATAACCTCCCACCATGGACAACGCAGTGGCAGACCGCCTGCACTTAATGACCGAGACCAACGATGTGTGTGCAGAATGGTCAGTGTTGACAGGCAAGCAACACTGCGTGAAATAACCGCAGGAATCAATGTGGGACATACGATGGACGTGTCCGTTAGGACAATGCGGCGAACTTTGGCTGTACTGAGCGATGCCAGCAGAAGACCGACTTGAGTGCCTTTACTAACAGCACGACATCGCCTGCAGCGCCTCTCCTGGGCCCGTGACCATATTGGTTGGACCCTAGACGACTGGAAAACCGTGGCTGGATCAGATGAGTCCCGATTTCAGTTGGTAAGAGCTGATGGTAGGGTTCAAGTGTGGCGCAGACCCCACGAATCCATGGACCCAAGTTGTCAACAAGGAACTGTGCAAGGTGGTGGTGGTGGCTCTATAATGGTGTGGGCTGTTTTTACATGTAATGGACTGGGTCCTCTGGTCCAACTGAACCGATCATTGACTGAAAAGTGTTATGTGCAGCTACTTGGAGACCACTTGTATCCATTCATGGACTTCATGAACCCAAACAACAATGGAATTTTTATGGATGACAATGCGTCATGTCACCGGGCCACAACTGTTCGCGATTGGTTTAAAGAACATTCTGGACAATTCCAGCGATTGATTTGGCCACCAAGATCACCCGACATGAATCCCATCAAACATTTATGGGACATAATCCAAAAGTCGGTTCGTGCACAAACTCCTGCATCGGCAACACTTTAGCAATTATGGACGTCTATAGAGGCAGCGTGGCTCAATATTTCTGCCGGGGACTTCCAACGACCATGCCACGTCGAGTTGCCGCACTTCGCCGGGCAAAAGGAGGTCTGACACGGTATTAGGAGGTATCCCATGACTTTTGTCGCCTCAGTGTATGTAGATGTGGAAAGAGGCTGGAAAATGGGTTGGAGGTAAAATGAAACAAACGTGCCAGTTACTGGTTAGAGATTGAATGAATACATTCAAAGAACCAAAGAGGACAAACCAGAGAGTACAAACTAACTAGATAGCAGCAGTAGTTACTTATTATGATATAACAACACCCTGACTATATCAAATAAGTATACACATTTAAATTATACATAAAATCTAAACAAATTGAATATCCAACATATTCATGAAGTAATAATATTTAACAGTGTTCAAACTCTTGGTTAACAAGTCAGCTGGCATCTCATTTGTCTCCAAGTATTTCAGTTTTACAATTTTATTACGGACACATTCTCTACAAAAATGATAGCACACATCAATGTATTTAGTTTGCTTATGGTAAATGTTATTTACAGAGAGTTTAAGTGCCCCTTGATTGCCATTAAACACAGTTATAGGATATAGATCTCCAGTTATTTCATATAAGTTGCGCAAATATATTGCTTCACTACACGCTTCTGTGACACACATGTATTCTGCTTCCGTGCTTGATAAAGCTACGGTTTTCTGTTTCTTTGTTTCCCATAAGATTGCACACCCAGCCAATACAAAGCACAAGCCAGTGTATGACTTCCTATCTATAACATTATTTCCCCAATCAGCATCGACAAACTCTTCTAACTGCGGATTTCCGTTTTTTCTATATTTTAGACCAAAAATGCTTTGTTTTCTTTAAGTACCCCAGGACTCGCTTAGCATAACACCATGTTTCCTGATTATAACAGTAATTAAATTGACTTAAGTAACTAATTGCAAATGCTATATCAGGCCTAGTTAAAACCGCCAAATACATAAGACTTCCAATAAGCTGTTGGTATGGCATTTGGTCTTTACAATTTTCCTCTTTATTAATATTTAATTTAGCCTCTAAAGGAGTATCTGCAATTTTGCATTCTGTCCTATGGAATTTTTTAACAATTGGTCTATATAATTTTTCTGGGTCAAAGTAATTTCACCTTTAGTTTTGTCTACGAGGCATATCCAGAAAGCAAGAGTACTCAATTTTTTGTATTGTTAAAAAAAATTGTATTTAAACAAAATTACAGGATATTGTAGGTATAGTCGGTTCATGACTGGAAGAGACTTTCTTGAAGCCCTGCTAAAGATCTACTTTCAAGCCCATTTCGTATCCTTCTGCCAAAGGGTAAACAAAACATTGCCATGCGGCAGTCACATGGCAATGTTTACACGCAATGTTTACATTCCACTGTGTGTGTGTACATGAGTTCGTACATGCACGTACCCATCATAAAAGTAATGCATATATTAGTAATGGATATTCCACAAGCATAAAGTTTTTAATCTTGAGAATTTCACACAAAAGAATATG
>NQII01001733.1:84200-100129 GCA_002778355.1 Clitarchus hookeri
TCGACCTTCTTATACCATGCTCTTGAAGACTGCTTTAAGTCATAAATGGCCCGTTTTAATTTAAGTACTTTTCCACAACTTTTTGTTACAGGAAAACCATCTGGTTTTTGCATATAAATTGTTTCCTCAAATTCCCCATTCAAGAAAGTCGTAGTCATGTCAAGATGTGTTATAATTAAACCTAACTGAGCAGATAATGCAAATAACAATCTCAGTGTTGTATGCCTAACAACAGGTGAAAATGTCTCTTAATAGTCCACACCTTGTTTTTGCATAAAACTACATGCCACGAGCGTAGCACGATAACAAACATTATTATCATTGTCATATTTCTTCCTTCGAACCCATTTGCACTTCACAACCGTACCATTTTTTGGAGCATCTACCAACTCCCACGCACTATTATCATCAAAACACGTAAGTTCTTCATTCACAGCCTTTAACCACTGCTCTTTTTCAGGTCCTTTTAGTGCTTCTTCTGGAGATAAACCGCTCACATCATGAAATACATTTTCATCAAAACACGTAAGTTCTTCATTCACAGCCTTTAACCACTGCTCTTTTTCAGGTCCTTTTAGTGCTTCTTCTGGAGATAAACCGCTCACATCATGAAATACATTTTCATCAAAACACGTAAGTTCTTCATTCACAGCCTTTAACCACTGCTCTTTTTCAGGTCCTTTTAGTGCTTCTTCTGGAGATAAACCGCTCACATCATGAAATACATTTTCATCAACACACATATCTGAGAATCCTAAACAATCTGGTTTCTTTCTGCTCCTCATTGGCCTGTTTTCTGGTTCAGTCATTTCAGTAGTATCATCAGTGTCTTCACCTTCATTTGGTATATACAACTCATCAGATGATTTTACCACTTCATTTTTTACAGAAGTGTCCCCCACTGAATCTAAACTTCTTTTTGTTCAGCATTAGATGTGCTCTTATTTACTCTCTGCTAGTTGGCATAGATTTAGTCCTTGGGTTGTAAAGTCTGTAACCTTTGACATTTTCTGGAAATCCCATCAATATATGTTTTTCTGACTTCTTGTCCCATTTTTGTCTTTTTTCCTTTGCTACATGAACCATTACAGTACTGCCAAATATTCTCAGATGTTTTATGTCAGGTTTTCTTCCTGTCCACATTTCAAATGGCATTTTTCCATCCAACACCGATGCTACGATTCAATTCTGAAGATAAACAGCTGTGTTTGTCGCCTCAGCCCAAAATTCTTTGCCTAAGTTTGCGTCAAACAACAGGCACCTTGCTTTCTCCATGATTGTGTGATTACGGCGTTCACATAATCCATTTTGCTCTGGTGTGTAAGCATTGGTTTTTTGATGATTAATCCCTTCCTTTAGCAAGTATGTATCAAATTCTTTATTACAAAACTCACCTCAATTGTCACTTCTCAATGTTTTGATTCTTTTGTTAGTTTCATTTTCCACTTTTGCTCTAAATTTCTTAAAACAAGTCAAGGCTTCGCTTTTGTATTTTAGAAAATATACAATTTATCATGCGACTATAACCATCGACAAACAGCATAAAGTATTTAGAACCACCAATGGATTCTTTCTCCATAGGTCCACAAATTTCTGTGTGAACTACTCAGAGTATCTCATTACTTCTTGAACCAACATGAGCAAAAGGCAGTTGACTTTGCTTACCTTCACAGCAAACTGCGCAAGATGACTTCTTACTTATATCAACTTTTTCATCAGGGTCAATTCCCTCTGTGGCAGTTTTCATTTTATTCAAATAGTTGCTGTTTATGTGACCTAATCTGCGATGTCATGTGTTTGCAGACACCACGGATGCAGCCAGTACACTTTTTGGCATTCGCAACTTGTAAACTTCATTTATTAACGAAGACGTGGCCACTAATACACCATTTGCATTGTAAACATTGCAACCTTTCCCGGTAAACTGTACTTTATTCCCGTTACTAATTAACTGACTCACGGACAACAGATTAGTCGTTAAATCTGGTACACAGAATGCACCTTTCACTGGCACCTCGAATTCACACTCTTCAGTTTTCGTTACAATATCGCCATCGCCGATGCACAAAACCCAAACTTTATTATTGTTTGCAACAATAATTTCTTTATTTTCTAGGTATGAAGCATTCCTAATAGGGATGGGTCGGTTCGGTCCTTTGGTTCCAATTTATACCAGTTCTTGAGGTTTGACTCTGAACCGGTTTTAGTTTAATAACTACTACTCTGTTCTCATTTCTACACAGCAATAAATTTACTGCAAAACTCTGTCCTTACAAAAATAACTACCTCCTGTATAGCACTCCTTTTTTTCCCCAAAAACAAAGAAAAAAATTCTGGGTGCGTCCATAAATGAAAAAAAAATTATGGAGTGGAAGTCGTAAACTGTTTGGGGATGGGTAATGTTTAGAGGGAAGTGTAGTGGAACAGTCTCTCATCTCTTGCTCTTACATCACTCCTCTCCCGTCTGTCTTTATCACTCAGCCCGCCCCAGTAAGCAACACTGCTAGCCAATCAATACATTTCTCCACGCCTTCTTTGTTTCCGTGCAAGTCAGAGAATAGTCTTGACAAGGGGGCTGTAGAAGGGAAGGTGATGTTTTTTTAGAAGTGTGGCATTCCAACAGCAAAAAAAAACTAGCAGGTCACTGCATAAAAGAAGCAAAATAAAAGGACGTGGGCCACCCTGTCACTACGTAAAAGAAGCAAAAAGAAAAAGGAAGCAGGCCGGTAAAAGAAGCAAAAAAAATAGGAAGCCAACTGGTAAAAGAAGCAAAAATAAAAGGGAAGCAGGCCGCCCACTGGAGTTGTTGACACTCTTTTAATGACCGTAGGTTAAAGTTGCGCCACAATGTTTTGGCTTTTAGAGCCACTGCGAGTTATTTAATTAAAGTATTTTCCAAACATATCACAATCACCTCCTATTAATGTAAAAAAAAAAGAATAATTTATCACATATTTACTAACCTTAAATAAATTTAATACAAGTTTACCTGTAGACATTAAATATTATCTTCACACTTTGTTATTGTTATATTCTTCGGTAGGTTAAATAAAACATTTAATGAATTTTACCTGCATTGGTTGAATGAAGTTGCAAGCAAAATGCAAGTATTCAAAATGGAACCGAATACTGGAACCGATATTTAAATTGTAGAATCGGTACCGGAACCGATATTTTTTGTTATTTGACCCATCCCTAATTCCTAATCCAACTTTCGTGTGCCGTCAAGTGCACGCTTGCACCCGAGTCAATGTACCACTCATCTTTGCCAAAATTCCCGCTTAGAAACCCTTCACTGAATGCATTTGTTTGTTTACGAAACATCTACTTGTCATTTGGGCACTGTTTTTTGTAATGACAGAGCTGTTTACATTTGTAGCATTTGACATGTGCTTTGACGTTTCCTCCATTTTTGCTTCCGCCTGCCTTGATATTCTTCTTAGGTTGCCACTTCTGCGAACTCGCAAATGTGCTGCTAACTTCATTGCGATCTTTTACGTTCACATCCGTTTCCATATCCAAAAACTTCTATTTAATGGCGTCTGTTGTGATTGGAATTCCTGAATGCTCGATGGCCATAATCATAGGGGAATATTTTTCCATCAATCGGGCTAGCAATAAACATCCGATCTACTCGTCACTGATGTCAAACCCGGTCCCACATAACCTCTGACCGGTTTCTACCATTTTCGTTGCATACGACTTCATAGAATTGCTGCTTTCCAGGTGAATCGAGATTAAATTCCGCAGTAAACTTATTCTTCTAGAAATACCCGCATCGTCGAATAGAGCCTTCAGCTTGCCCCGCAGTTCTTTTGAGGTCGTCACATTCTTAATATGAACGAATAATTTTGAGTCTATGGTCATGATCAGTTTAGCCTTGGGCTTCGCGTCATCTGCGGATTCTACACTTTTCCCGGTAACTGGTTTAATGCAATGCAGCGCGCCTTCCAGGATTAGAAAATTCTCCGCTGCAAAAGTCCACTCACTGTAGTTTTCCCGACCCTTCAACTTAAGTACATTGACTAGATAGTTTGATTCCATAATAACTGCTTACACGAATACAGATAGTATCACTACGAACTTCTATCACTGTCGTATACCGTCGCGAGAAATACAGTTTCTAACGTTTATTTGTACTGGAATTATAAGTCTGGGCCCATAACTTAAAATGAAACAAACGTGCTAGTTACTGACTAGTGATTGAATGAATATATTCAAAGAACCAAAGAGTACAAACCAAAGAGTACAAACTAACTAGATAGCAGCAGTAGTTACTTATTATGATATTATAACAACAGGAGGTAGGTTTATTCATAATCATTATTTATTTCATCTTTATTTTTTTCATCCATAGCATGTGTTCCTACTAACTGCAAATGTTAGCTTACACGATTACCAGCTCTATTTTTAAACTTTGTTTTCCTTTTGCAGTGGGGCTATTTTAATTTTTTTGTCAAATTTTAATGTTACAGGTTTCTTCCGGTATGAATTGCCCACATAATGTATTTGTATCCTGACAGAAGCAAATATTCGGTACCTCACCTGCAAAGTTTAACTGTTTCTGCAACACGCTTAAAAAGGTGGCAGTGCTTAAGGTTCAATCTCTAATAGTCGTGATGAAAATTCATAGCTAGTTTATTTTATATTTTACTTGTTAATCAAATGTATACACTTGGTGAAATGAAATAATTACTCTAGACTGAAGTTTGAACGTGCTTTGCCTTTTTTAAAAATAGTTTTATACGCTGGGAAGTATAACATAACTTTACTAGTACAAAGCGATTATAGATAACTTGACTTATTTATGCTACAGGCTGATGAACTTATCACAATTATAATTGAATTACATTTTTAAAAATACATGACTTTATTTTCACACTCCTCAGTTAACATATTTAAGCCAAATCTTTGACCGAAAGTTGTAAATTGTAGACACCCTTACACACACTGACATGTTGAGGCTACAGAAATACTTTGTAATTGTAGGTACTCAAAATAATAAAATTTAAACAATTCCATACATAAGTGTGCATAAATGAATATCACATGATGTTAGGCACAAAATTGGCTAATCTTACAGAATTACTTAGGCTTAATTAATTATATGTAATGAATATATTTAAAAATAAGTAAACTATACGATGTTAGCACATCTTACCTGAGACTACTGGAATTCAAATTCCAATAATATATGCTGTTAAAAATGTGATATTAGTCAAAAATACGCCTAACTTATTACATGCTTCAAATAACTGTCACTTCACTAACAAGAAAAATCGTCTTCATGTTCAAAAATATATGTGTATATGCGCGTGTGTTCATTCTGTAAGTGATTCATACAGGAAACTCTTATTACATCATAAATATTAATCGCTGGACACGAGGGAAAGAAACGCATGTTGCAGAGAAATTCCACTGCCATCACAAGACAATTATAATTAAATATTTATAACGTACCAAAAACAGCACTGCACGGGAAATGGTATAATATTTTCTTACACTAAGTCATGGTATAAATAAGGTCTAAAGGAATAAAATGCGAAATAGATCCATCCTCTCATGAAAACTCTGTAACAAACATGGTGTACGTAACGCACGGAGTCTGCCGGAATCTCACTCACAACAGGTGATGTGGGCCGGAGTACTGCCTCCTCATTAACAATTCATGAGTTGAAAGTGTTAAAAGTGCAAAGTAACAACCCCAAAAATATTTTTTTTTAAACCTAATACGTTACTGGAAACGCAATATTGTTGTCAACTTTTGACTGATTTGCTGATTTCTTTTTAATGCACTTTTTTCAGCAAGTGTTGCTAACGTGAACACATGCACACAAACATGTTATGAGCCAGCAGATCGCAGGCACTGCCAATAAAGTAATTTGTTGTGACACTGTTACAAAGTCGGTGGTTTTGTCTTTCAAGAAACTGCCTTTGTAGGTGAAACACAGTATAATGTGACATATTGCTACCAAGGTGCATTCAGGCCACTGGTAATTTACAATTAGCTTTGTGCATGGTCAAACGTATTGTGCCCTAAACTACAATCTGTTGCCCAACATAGGCTACACCACTTTATATCGTAAAAATGTTGAGAAATGTTCATGGATGCTAAACAAAAATACCAATAATAATGTACATTACAGCTAACCACGTGCATTAACCTTGCATATTCTGGAAGTACTACTTTAGCTCCACCAATACAAAATTTGAAAACAGTCAGTTACACTGTTGCCAACTATAACTCTCTCCCTTTATTGATAGACTTCACACCCAAACCTTTGACACACAATGCTTAGTACCAGCTACCTTTTGGTGAGTGCATCAGCACCCATCTTCACCAAGGTATTGTGTGTGCTGCCTCATGTTTGATATGTTACTTAATAGAGAGCAGTACTGTAAAAATATTTTCTGTGACATTTAGGCTAATTTATCTTAATACCATTTGAAAATATTTTTATCTCAAATTTATTTGACATAAAATCATTAAATAGTATATTGTAAATGTTATTTATATTTTTATGATGTAGTTTTTTTTTTTTCTGCAACTGCATTAGGGGATTTAAACCCTTCCCCATGTGCAGGGCCCTGCAATGACAGTGCCTTTCTCACTGACCTTTCTGTAAACACATGGCTTGTGCTCACACCTCTTAAACAAACATCATATCATGAGCTTTGTAAAGTCTTTTAGGGTTCTTTGGGTCTGTTAGTCTGTATCCCTTTGTACCCTCACAGTAGTGAACAATCACCACTGACTTATTACATCCCACTTATTTTGTCATTGTTTTGGGATGTTCACATAAGCAGTGCAACCAAGCACTCTAAGATGGCTGAGATCCGCCATCTCACCTGTTTACGCTTCTTCTGGTGTTATGCCCTTTACTGCTTTGGTTGGTGATCTGTTCTTCAGGTAGATAGCTGTGTTGACTACCTCAGGCCAGTACTGTTTGCCTAAACCAGAGTTTGCAGCATGGATTAGGCCTTCTTTATGATTGTTCTGTTGGCTCGCTCAGCCACTCAATTCTGTTTTGGGGTGTACTCCACTGTCAGCTGATGTCAAATGCCATTTGAATATAGGTAGTCCTGAAATGCATGATTGACATACTTCCTCTAATTGTCTGGTCACCCTCTCATTTTCCAAGAGAGCCTTGAACTCCTTGAATTTATTTACAACTTCACTTTTTCATTTAAGGAAGTAGCCTAAAGTTTTCATCGTGGTATTATTTATGTACGAAAGTAGTAAACGTGCACCACTCAGAGATGCTTATACTATTGGACCACACAAGTCTGAATGTACGAGCTCAAGCTTGTGTGTAACTCTTCTTGCTCCACTTGTACTGAAAGATGTCCTTGACTGCTTTCCTTTCAAACAGAATGCAAGGTTCATCTTCTCCATCGGAGAACGTCACACCTGTGGCAATGCCATTGTGAAGTACCTTCAGTTTTTCATACTTAAATGTCCTAGTCTTCTGTGCCATAGTTCTTGTTTCCGGTTTTCTGTCACAAAATTTGCCTTATCAGATATTACATTCAAGTTGTAAATTCCACCAATTTCTGATGCAATCACCTTCATCTCGCCCTCAATTTTACAATAATTTTCCTGGTAGATTTGGCAGCCTTCTGCAGTAAATCCGATTACTATACCCTTTTTAACCATGGCACTAACAGATGTTTTGAAGCTTTCATTGCATATTTTCGCACCTACATCTCCTATACCAAGACTACACAGCTTTTTGTTGTTGGTACAAGTAACATCTTCACCAGTTATCTCATGATAATTCTCCAAACAATCTTTAAAATTTGTCATATGTGCGATAGTGCCTGCATCAATATGCCAATCATCGCTGCTCTCTGCTCACACTATTGGACAGTGACCAGTCACCCCTCACTTTATCTTAAGGTTTCCCCTTAGGGCAGTCACGTGCCAAGTGACCTGGCTCATTACAGCTGAAATATCTATAAGCAAATTTCTTTTTAAATTAGTTTAAATGTGTGCTACTTCCTACCTTTGAAGATGTATAACTTTTACCACTGGATAAGAATGTGGCATCACTGGGATGTTACTGATCCCAATAAGAGCACTTGACATTATCTTGAAGCAGCTTGCTTTTTACAAATTCTCTACCTTTTTTTGCCCCTGAGTTTTCTGAAGCCATTACCGTAGGGTCATACTCTGGGGGCAAACCACATAACACTGACAAATTCATATTCAGTGGGTGAGCTGATGTCTGCTAACTGATGAACGAGCGACATAACTTGTGTTTCATACTCTTCAATGCTTGGTAACCTTCTAATTGCACACTGAAAAGTCTCTGCAACAAGCTTAGACTTTGCGCGAGTCCCTTTTCTTCATATTGTCAATGAAGATGCAAAATCCCATATGTAAATTTTTGGCCATTTATCAATTTTAACACCCAAAAATTACCTTCACCAGATGCAGTAAACAAGTATTCCATTAGCTCAATAGAATTCTAATAAAGTGCAGTTGTATATTACTCATGTCCATGACAGAGTTTCTGCTCCACAAACCTTGGGTGTTAGGTAGTTTTGACATACGTGTTATGTGTACTGTATGGCCAATTTGAAATAAATAGTGCAAAAACATTCTATGTCATTATTGGTTGACTATCAAAACTAAAGTTGGAAACAGAAATACTTTTTGTGTTATTTTATATGATCCATGAGGCACTTGCCAGTTTGACTGCAGGGAGTTATTTTAATCTGTAAAAAAAACCTTTAAAGTAAGTGGTTTTAGTACTTTAAATGCTAATACATTCCCACAGACTGTAGGCCTAGAAATAATGTACAATGTTTTAATCTCAGAAATGGCTTCAACTGACAACCATCACATTCAGCAACTTCCTGAAGATGAAAACAGCATAGATGATCCTGAGGAAATTGGAGATGGACTGTCTAATAACGATAAATTGAATATTATTTCTGGAATGTGGTTTTGTAGTCTTGTAACCAGTTTGTATTACATAAATGTCTTCCTTTCTAAACTGACGTTTTTGTAGCTATTTGCAGCATACAAGCATGCATTTGTTGGTTGATTTCAGTCATTAAAAAATAATGGTTTAGCAATTTCTGACACTCACAATTCTAACAAAATTATCATCAATAAATTTAATTCTAGAATTCTTCAATTAATGTATTTAATTTTCCAAATGTATGCAATTACAGCATATAGGTTATGAGTAACATATGAAAGCCACTACTATATGTTGAATTTCCGTACTAATTAAAATGCCATCATTTATGTTAAAATTTTTTAGAATTTTTCTTTTTGTAAAATTGTTTCATGATTATTTTTGTATGTTTTAGATGCTCTACTGGAAATTATGCAGCAAGAATTTTTTAGTCCTATCACAGATGTAGGCATAGAAGTAGCAGTATTTGAAGTTGTTGCTGAAAACACTTCCAGAAATGGAAATAATGTTGCTACTGCAAGTGGAGTTTTTGGACGAATCCTCTTGTAAAGAAGCTGTGGAAGTAAATCAGACACTTGCAGAAATTAAAGATGCAGCTGAAAATGGTGTATTTGTTGTGAACAATGAAGTCATTGAAAATGAAACACTAAAGAGTAGTCCTTTATCTAGAAACGTGCTATTTGATTGTAATGCTCTATATAATGAAGCCATCACTGTTAATAATGATCTAGCCCCTGAAAATGAACACTCATATGTTTGTAGGCCTACTGTTGCAGAAACTGACAATGAAGTAACACTAAATAATGTGTTAGTACCAGTAGCTCAAAATGAAAGTTCTATTATTACTATGAAATAAAAAAAGAGAAAAGTAAACAGAGATGAGTGGGAGCAAAACAAGAAAAAAAATTGCAACGAGAAGGGAAACCCTTATGGTTAGAGTGAGAGAAGGTGTAAGTTGTGAAAAGGTACCATGCAAAAAAAATATTTAGTTACAATCACAGAACCATTAAGAAAGAAAGTATTTCATCATTTTTGGTCAAACATATGGGAAGAAAGAAAAACTTATGTGGTGTCACTTGATATTATTGAAACTGTTCACGAGAGGCATGCAGAGTCGGGTGACATTACTTTACCATCTCAGAATTGGCAATGAAAGAAAGGAGGTTTGCAAGGAGATGTTTCTCAACACACTGGTTCTCAAAGAATAGTCTGTAAGAAATCTGGGTCAATGTGGAAAGAATGGTATGAAACGAGCTGAATAAACACCAATTGAGAGGGGCAAAAGATGTATACCTCAACTTCATCATCTCAAGTGTCTTGTCATCCAGTAAAAATGCTGCTCTCTTTATAGATGATTTGCAATAAATGTAAAGCTAAGAATGGAAAAATCGCATTAGGAGAATAGAAAGCGCAAGAGCTGAAAGAAAAGAACAAAAATGAAGCACTTTCCAATAATTGTATTGTGTTAGTTGCTGATATCCAAGCAGTGAAATTAGCTAAATTTTTTAAGATTTCAGCACTCTACTATATGACAAAACACTTGTGTTCCTAATAATATAATTTACAATTTAGCAAGTCACAATGTCGTGTGTTACTAGTACTGGTGGAATGAGTCGGAGGGTGGACTGAAAGCATCAAATTTTATTTCCTGCTTAGTTGATTTTCTGAGACAGGTGATGAAAAACTGACTAAGAATCTCCAAAAGTCATTATCATTTTCAAAGATGGCTGTGGTTACCAGAACAGGAACAAGGTTCTGGCTGTTGCCCTGTTAAATCTAGCAGTAGAAGAGAACTTCACTATACACCAGATATACTCGTTAAAAGGTCATACTCAGATGGAGGTAGATTCAGTCCATTCTATAATTGAAAGGAAGCTAGTCAACAGAAAAATTTACCTGCCTTCAGATTATCTCTTTGCCACAAAAGAAGCTTATCAGAAACCATTTCTGTACCATGCCAAAGGTATCTTGCATGAATTCTTTAGGAATTTTATCTCTCTTTTGATGCATTCCTACTCTTCAATTAGTCGAGGAAATCAAGTGTGTGACCTAACTATAAATGATACAGTCCGCTACATATATTCACCTAAAGGCAAGATTTTATACAGGCTGAACTTCTATGATGAACTTAAAGAACTTCCTCACAGGTGTAAGGCATCTGAGGGTGTTAGGAGTATATCAGTGTTGTCCCCGTTGTACAGAGATTGTATGAATATCAAAGAAGTAAAGTGCCAACATTTACAGCAGTTGAAATTAGTAATCCCTTTGGAAGCTCACAGCTGCTATGATACACTACCCCATTAATCTTACATTTGTCAGTTTTTAAAGACTGGTGTAAAAATCGTCATAAAATAGTCCAGTGGTAATTTAAGTAGTGTTAATATTAGTTACATAATGATAGTGTATTAAAGCAGAGGATGCATATAAAACCTCGTATGTCAACCTTAGAAATGATACAAAGCCTTGTGTATTACAATTTTTCTATAATAGCAACAAAATTTAGTAAAACAAACATTTTCAGAAATACTATTTGTTGTTTGTTATAAGACTGCCAACTATAGTGACAAATCATTTCTCTTAATAGAGAGTTATTTTAGACAGAGTTTCATCACCCTCCTGAAAGCCTATCAAATTTGATAAGGTTTTGCATCTTCACAGACACTATGCACTTCTAAGGTGGTTCAAGCGCTTCTTTTGTGGTTTTTGATGAATGTATGTACATGAATAAGGCAGTGTGACTAAACCATAAGACAAATTTTTGCTTTTACCTTTTTGGTACTTTTTTGCATCTACATATCCCAATACACTTGCTCCTGGAAAAACACACTCCCACAAGTCCTCATGTGCTAACTACAGTTCCATTAAGAATTTCCATGCATTGTAATTATTCATGCGTTTGAGTTTTTCGATAGCCAGCAAAGAACCCAAACTTTCTATATGCTTGCTGTTGAAGTTATACTCGTGTTAAACCTTTAAATACTTCCTGATGAAGTTGCTGTACTTTCGGTCATGAAAAACATCACTTCCCAAGGTGGTTACCACTTTTTCAGGAACAAATGAAACATCACACTATAATATTTCATTGTACACTTGTGCATTCCGTGATATGCAAACATACTGTAGGGTTATGTACAATCAGAAAAGATTATCCATCCACACTTACTTTAATCACGACATGCAAGCTGTTATTTTCTCATCCTGGGCTTGTAAGATGTTGTAAAATTCACTGATGCTATACAAAAATACTGATACAAATGTACATTACAACCAGCCACGTGCATTAACTTTGCTAATGCTGGAAGTACTACTTTAGCTACACCAAAACAACATTTTAAGTCTGTCAGTTACACTGTTGCCAACTCTAACACAAAATAATTTATGAATGAAAGTGTGCTGTCTAACAATTTCCTTGAACTTTTAATATTTACAGCCTTGACATTATGCTATAATATCCAAACTGCTTTGCTCGTTAACCACAATTACAGTCTCATGAAAGTTAAACCAGATTTAGAATTTGTAATCAATTAAGCAGTGCTGCACAGCTTTGTGTTACGAAATGTGTGCCTACTGGAAGTGTCAGAATATATTACCTACAGGTTACAATAGTGAGCCAGTATCTCCTTGGAAAATGGTTTACGTAAAATGTATATTGCAAACAATGAAAACTACTGAAAAAATACTGGATGAATTATGTATAAAGCCTTGCTGCATAAAAAGTTGTTTCGTAGCCAGCATGCAGATACATTTTTGAGTTTTTCTTAAATTTAAACTTATTTCCTGTTATATGTTGCTTTTGACCCATCAGCTTATGGTGGAAAGATACGTAAGTGAACAGTAAACATTGACTCTTTGACCTGTAAAAATCTTGCTTTTATAGCTGAGACAGGCCCTAAAAGAGAGGCAGCTAAAATAAGGGGGTTAGTCAATGAAGGGAGATTGCCCAAGCAAAATGGAGACAGAGTTATGGCCATAGCAAGAGCAAGTGGATTTTATGCTTAGTAGTTTGTTCACCAGCAACATTTGACATTCCTTACATTTAAAACGAGAACAAATAAAGGCTGCTGTTCTAGCAAATATAATAGTGCCTGCAATTACACAGTCATGTCAGATTTGCTAACTGTAATTTTAATATTCTGTACTTGATTGATGGTCATGTCAGGAAAATGCCACTGTCATATATGCTACATTGTATTGTCAGCTTCCAAGCACGTAACTGCATTCTGAAAATGCAGGGTGCCCATGAAGTAAGTGCACAATAACATTGCATAAAATGTTGCTACACAGTAAATTGAGGTAATAACAATAATTTGTCGTAGCAATAATTTATATCATCGCAAATTATAAAATGCTTCCACTGTACCTTTCTCACTTGCTATAGCGATAGAATATTTTGTAACAACCTAAATCTCATCCCCACATTAGCCAGATGGCAGTGGTGGCCAGACAGCTGGTGTATAGAATTAGCACACTTTTATGGCCTATGAAATGGTAACAGTGCAGTAACATCATCAGGCTTCCAGTGTATCATTCACCAACACCCTCTTTCCCCTCTGTCTTCCATTTTACAATGCCCAGAGCATCCAGTATGTCTACAACTCAAAGTCAAAGACTGACTGACAGCAGGGCCTTTTGTATATTATCAGTGTTTTACTTTTATCCAGGCATCATGTCTCATTCATTTAATGGCTGATCAATAGTATACTGTGCTTTCATCAAGATAGACTGGTGCACTAACCCACATCCCTATCTCATAGCAATGCATCTAAATTTCAAACGCACGTACAGGGTTTTTATTCTTGCTTACAAGAAATGTTGTGGTTATTATCGAACATTTAATGTTGTTTTTTCAGGATGCCCCCTTTTTCCTCCACCAATTTACCATATCAGTTTTTATTGTGAGTTTCACTTGTTATTAGTATAGGCCATCTAATGAAATTAATCAGATTTTAGTTTTGTTGTGTCACAATTGCCCTAATAATTTATTAAATGTCCCAACTGCATATAATAATCAAAGAAAACCATACAAATTGGCCATACAGTTTACTGACCATGAAAGGTATTATGCACTAGTCACCATGTTTATATCAATTATAGGATGTCCACCCACAGGGGAAAATCAGGGAATTTCATGAGACAGGGAATTTTTTACTGGGTCAGGGAAAATGTAAATAATAAAATTGCTACTATGCAAAATTGTTAGTTGTGTGAATACAGGATAATGTAATAATGAGCATATGTGTTTTAAAATTTCAATTTTTAAGTTTGTGAACTGACAATAATACATACTTGCCAAGTGACAAGGATTATACGTACAAAACAAAGTATTTGCATATATCACAAGTAAATACTGATGGACTGAATAAAATATTGGCCCTGCTTGCTTGGTCTGGTGCAGTGTAGTTTAATTCAGCTTCACTGATAGGATATTTGTTTGGTCAGTGGTGGAGATATATGGTATTGGAAGGTTTTGGTCCTGAAAATAGGTCAGGAAAAATGGTAAGATTCTGCCTGGAAAACAGGGAATTACAAAATGGAATTTCAGTGAATACCTTGTATTAGTTGACGAGTTTATGTAGTTACAACAGTAAATATGTCCTGATGGTGAAGTATATATGTTCAGGATTTTATATTATAATTGGATAACGTGATTTATTGCAGAAAAAGTTATTATTAAACTTCATAATTTCTTTTACAAGCTCACCTTTTTCCTTTTTTTAAATTCATTTATTCTGCTTATCCTACTAATCTGAGAAGAAAATAATTGTATGCTAGAGACAATGCACAAGCCCAGAACACTTGAGTACCAGATCAATAAAAGTGGCAGATGGCTTGCCTTGCGTAAAACGCACACAAAGTTTTTGCTGCAGCGATACAGCGACTAGAACGTAAGCAGTACTAGCTACATGCATCTATGGCATGCAGCTGTGCTAACTGAATGGATGACGGTAAAGTAAATTTTTAACACCTACTGTAAACAACAAGTACAATACACTAATAAGCTTACAGTACTAAAGCTGCTTGTTTGTTTCTGGTAACAATTTGTGTGACTCCCTGCAGGAAGTATTGGTATTGCCTACGTATCTGAAGCTGTATCGCTGCCACCAAAATTTTTGTGTGTATTTTACACGAAAATGGTGGATCCCTGGCAGTTGCAACAAGAGGGCCATTTTTGTCAGAGGTCATACTTCTCAATAAACCAGTATCAATGTTCACAGTTCCTGACAGTAAAAAAGTTGTATGCAATAAGAGGGTGGAGGGTATTAGTGTGAGTTTGCTCTTAGGTTGAATATCCCGATAACCTAAAACAATGTTCAGAGAATTGTAATTTAATTTCACTTTGTGCCTGATATTTTGAAAAAATACGGTTTATAAACTTGGTTTTCAGAGGCTCATATTATCTCCCTTAAAATTCAGTTTTGGTAGTGGCCCATATATTTCTCACTTAACTTTGCATAAGGAATCTCCTCACTATGTTTTTCTGTCTAATTCCACCCCCTCTCCGCTTGTGTATTTATAGTGTAACTATTTTGGGGGAAAGACAGGCAAGATCATAATCTATTTTCCAATAATGGGGCAGAGATTACTACAGATAAAGTTCAGTTCATCAGGGATTTACTTAGTACAATTAATGTTTGCAAGTTTCTGGGAATGACATATGTGAGCAGATTATTACTCAACAGTCACATAGCAGTATTATAGGAACTGCTGAAAAAAAAGGGTATCATGACAGAGGCTTCAAAAGAAGCAGGTCAGAATTTGAAGACCATTTTGATAGCAACACCTGTAATACAGTATTACAATCATTTGGAACCATTAATTTTCTTAGCGAATGCATCAAGCACGAGATTTGGAGCTGTCATCATGAAGAATTCTGGCTTAGTTGCACGTACAGCTAAATTTAAAAAAAAAATGTTAAGAAACATTTTGAACAGAACTCTGATAAAATGCAGCAGGACTAAGTGTGTATGGGTGCATTATCTCGTGTGCGCCCCCCCCCCC
>NQII01001733.1:100172-225978 GCA_002778355.1 Clitarchus hookeri
AATATACACTGAAGAGCCAAAAAAACTGGTACACCTGCCTAATATCACGTAGGGCCCCCGCGAGCACGCAGAAGTGCTGCAAGATGACGTGGCATGGACTCGACTAATGTCTGAAGGTATGCAGGAGGCATTTAACACCATGAAGCCTGCAGAGCAGTCCACAAATCCATAGGAGTGCGAGGCGGTGGAGATCTCTTCTGAACAGCATGTTGCAAGGCATCCCAGTGCTCAATAATGTTCATGTCTGGTGATGATTTAGGTGGTCAATGGAAGTGTCTAAAGTCAGAAGAGTGATCCTGGAGCCACTCTGTAGCAACTCTCGACGTGTGGGGTGTCGCATTGTCCTGCTGGAATTGTCCACGTCTGTCTGAATGCACAATAGACATGAATGGGTGCAGGTGATCGGACAGGATGCTTACGTATCTGTCACCTGTCAGAGTCGTATCTAGATGTATCAGGGGCCCCATTTTATGCCAACTGCTCATGCCCAATACCATGACAGAGCCTCCACCAGCTTGAACAGTCCCCTGTTGACATGTAGGTCATGGATTCATGAGGATGTCTCCATACCCGTACACGTCCATCCGCCCGATACAATTGGAAACCAGACTCGTCAGACCAGGCAATGTGTTTCCAGTCATCAACAGTCCAATGGCGGTGTTGACGGGCCCATACGAGGCGTAAAGCTTTGTGTTGTGCAGTCAATAACAGTACACGAGTGGGTCTTCGGCTCCGAAAGCCCATATCAATGATGGTCCGTTGAATAGTTTGCACGCTGGCACTTGTTGATGGCGCAGCATTGAAATCTGTGCCAATTTGAGAAAGGGTTGCACGTCTGTCACGTTTAATGCTTCTCGTCAGTCGTCGTTTGTCCCGTTTGTTCATAATCTTTTTCCTGCCGCAGCGATGTCGAAGATTTTGTTTTACCGGATCCCCGATATTCACGGTACACTCGTGAAATGGTCTTACGCGAAAATCCAAATGTTATCACTACCTCAGAGATGCTATGTCCCATCTCTCGTGCACCGACTATAACACCACGTTCAAACCCACTTAAATCTTGATAACCTGCCATTGTAGCAGCAGTAACCAATCTAGCAACTTTGCCAGATGCTTGTTGTCTTATATAGGTGCTGCCGATCGCATCACATTACTCTGATTGGTTCCATACCTCTTTTATTTGCATGCGCACGCCTATGCCAGTTTTTTTTTTGGCTCTCCAGTGTATTTCTTTTTTTCTTCTTTTGTTTACTTAGCGTAGCTGTTGCAGCATTTTATTATAATATATATTGTTCCAGAAATTAAGTTACTTTGATTAAGATATGTTTTTGTATTAAAAATTCTAGTTACATGTGAAGCAATTGAAGTTTTCCTGTTAATCATAAATTTAATCTGTTTTCATGTTCATATAAATTTGTGTAACAATGTTGGTTGCAGTGGTTAAGTTTAAGATAAGGCTGTTGCCTTAACATAGCCACTAAACTTAAGATGTTAATAAATAGTAAATAAATCCACTATCTGAGTAAATGTATCTAGAGACCCCTTTGTATATGTAAACTTGCATCTGGATGCCACTATGACCATTGCTGCTACTAGAAAAAGAGGCAGAGGGTTCAATGTTGGTTAGTGCTATGTGATACCTGCAGAATGGGTAGAGCAAGGGAACTTTGTGACTTCGAACATGGTGTATTTATAGGTATACACGTTAGTAAGCAGTCAGTGCCATTTTCACCGTTTTCAAGAACTCCAAGTCAACTATCGGAGATGTGGTTGTAAATTGGAAATGGAAAGGCACAACCACAATAAAACCATAGCTGGGTAGGCCACGTGTGTTTAGTAACAGGGACCATTGGGCATTGAAGAAGGTGGTACAGGAACATTGCATGTCACTGAGTGACACCATTACCCATGTATCCTGCAGTGCCTCTAATTGTGCAGCTAGCACCACAATTTTGTGCCTGGAGTTATGAGGGCCAGGGTTAAAATCTCATGCATCTGCCCATAAACTACATGTTTTGCCTGTGAATGAAAGTGCCCTATTTGGTGGTGTAAAGAGCGCCACCACTATAATGTGGAATACTGGAGATACATAATTTGGTGTGATGAATCATGCTATACCATATCTTCAATTGTAAGCTTTGGTTGTGGCAAATGATAGATTAACTTTATATGCCTGCCTGTGTAGTGATCAGTGTGAAATTTGGCAGAGGTGGAGTGACAGTTAGGGGTTTTTTATATGGAAGGGACTTGGTCCTCTTGTAATACGACAGGGCACATTAAGGGTAGAAGTTTATAAGCATATTTTGACTGGCTGCATGTTGTCTTCGGTAGAAGACCAGTTTGGAGATGATAACTGTGCATTTCAGCATGACAATGGTCCTTGCCATATAAACTCAAGTGGCGACTGCGTGCCAGACTCAAGTAACCCACATCACATACTAAAATTGCTACAGCGCTGCAGGAAGAATGGTTGATCATTCCCCTGGAGATGTTGACAGAGTCCCCTGCAGGATTGGTTAGAGCTATAATAAGGCCAAGGGTGGATTTACCCCATATTAATGTCTGTTACTGCGCAGTATATGTGAGGGACATTTACAGGACAATTTTGCGTTGGTTTCCAGATACTTTTGATCAGATAGTATAAATGTAAATAGAGAAAAATTGCTTTCCATAGTAATATATTTATGACTCATAGCTTAAATCTATTCTGGAAGTGTGTCCTCACCCTGGAAAGCGTAGCTAAAAAAGAAGTTTATTGCTACTAACACAGCCGGAATTAAATATAAATCTCTGGAGGTTGTGGATAGTGCTTTATAGCAGGACAAAGTGCAAAGAATAGAAAATTTGGTGTCAATATTAACCCCCTTCCATACATAAAAAGGGGTTGGAACCTCATTTGTGCATTGGAAACAGTAACTCTCAGGTATTTTTGGGCTGTTCCCTGAGAATTAGTAACCTACCATGCATAGTAAACAGAAAGATTTCCTTGCGTTTTTACCCTACATGTCACTGTTTTCAAAAAAATTATTGCATAATGTTTTAATAATGTGAATTTTGTGGCTAGGATCAGACCATTATGTATTAATTTCTCATAAACTATGTGTAAGGTGAAATCTCTATGCGACCTTTTTGTTTACAATGTACAATATATTACTAATCCATAGGAAAGAACCTAGAAATGCCACACAGTTGCATTTTTGAATGTGCAAATGAGGCTCCAAACCCTTCTTCTGTATGGAAGGGGGTTGATATCAGCACCCAGTTTTTAATTCTTGCTCTGTGTCCTTCATAAATGCGCTATCCAAAAATTAGGAAATGTATTTTTCATTCTGACTGTGTTACGAGCAACCCCTGCTTCAGCTACAATTTCAAGGGTAGTGACGTCCTATCGGAATAGATATAGACTATAGTTCACATATTGGCTGTTTGGAAACTCGCCCAAAATATTTCAGGAGGTGATTCCTTATGGGAGAGGAGGAGTAACTTATAGCTTAGCTCAACTCCAAAGGGAGATATACAGGATGAGTATAAATGAATACCCCAAATTTGAAGGTCTATTATATCAAAATCAAACAACCTACAACCTTTGTTGACCAATCAAATGAACCGTGGAACCGTGAAGTTTGTTTACCATATCTTCATAAATGTTCAATGTGACCACCACGAGCGGCCCGAACGACATCTACGCGATAATCAAACTCGTTCCACACTCTTGTCAGCATGTCCAGTGTTATGGTTTGGATGGTGTCCATAATTCTCGTTTTGAGGTCGTGAATGTTTAGCCGGCAATGGTGGACGAAACACTTTATCCTTTATGTACCTCCATAGAAAAAATCGCATGGGGTAAGATCCAGGCTTCTTGGGGGCCAGTGATGAAGAGCCTGGTCACCAGCTGCTCCTCAACCAATCCAGCGTTGCGGCATTATCTCGTTCAGGTATCCGCGAACAGCTAGGTGCCAATAGGGTGGTGCACCATCCTGCTGGAAAATGAATTTCCCCGCCGCCTCTTCTAACTGAGGAAACAACCACTCTGGAAGCAAGTCCAAGTAAGGGATTCCAGTAAGAGTGGGCTCGTGAAAACAGAAAGGGCTGAAAACAGTGCAAAACACGTTCACTATGGGGGAAGCGCGCTCGTGTTCGGTGGTTTCATGTGGAGGCTCCTAACGCCATATCTGCACGGTGTGCCGGTTCACCTTACCATTTGTATGGAACGTCGCTTCATCGCTAAAAACGAGCTTAGACATGAAGGTATTGTCTACCTGGTTCTGAGCAAGAACGAACGTGCAGAAATCAGGTCTCGATTCTTTATCCCTTTTGGTAAGAGCCTGTACAAGCTGTAACCTGTATGGTTTGTACAGCAATCGCTTTTGCAACACTGTCCATACCGTCAATTGAGGGATTTGCATTTCCTGGCTATCTTGTCGAGTTGATTTTCTCGGACAGTGAATGAACGCTTGTTGAATCCGTTGCACTTTCTCTTCGGACACATGCGGCCGCCTGGAACTTTTGCCTTAGCAAAGGCACCCTGTATCATGGAACTGACGAAACCCAACGTATGATACTCCAGCTATCAGGAGGACGACGTCCGTATTTGCGACGGAATTCACGTTGAACAGTCCTGACCGATTAATATTGAGCAAACTGAATAACACAGAATGCCTTCTGTTCTGTTGCCATCGTGATGCGGACTAACAAACAACACACGCTTATAGTGCGACGACAGACACTCCCAGTGTCATCTCTCAGCACATAAAAGAAACATCAGACCGTCCCCTTCACATTGACATGTCGAATGCGAGCTCGCTTCTCCCTCACCACCTCAAACTGAGCGTTACGAACGCCATCCAAACCGTTACACCGGACATGCTGACAAGAGTGTGGAACGAGTTTTATTATCGCATAGATGTAGTTCGGGCCGCTCATGGTGGTTACATTGAACATTTACGAATGTATGGTAAACTAACTTCACCGTTCCACGGTCCATTTGATTGGTCAATGAAGGTTGTAGGTTGTTTGGTTTTGATATTATTGACCTTCAAAGGTGGGGTATTCTTTTGTACTCATCCTGTACATCCTTGAGAATTGAGTTTGGAAATGGTATTTTTGCAAAATTTCAGAAATGTCTTGGAATCAAGCTATAATTTTCTGGATGTTGTTTTGTGTGCTATCAAGATCTTCACCCTGTGGGCAAATTGGTATTAATACCTCTTACCACTATTATATTAATAGGGGTGCCCACCCTCTTTATTGCAAACAATTTGTTTACCTCAAGTTTTATGGAAATTTGATGTCATTGTATTGAGCAGCACATCCTATTTAACAAAAAAGTTTGTTGCAAATGCCTAGGACCCACCATTTCCATTTAATTCACAAAGTTTTCAGCAGTGAAGATACAGTGGCCGATACATAAGCAGTACTTCATACTTTTGAAGGTAAAAACACTGTAAGCAATCAATTTTAGCCTGACTATTTTGGAAAGCACAAGTGAAACAAGACAAGACTGTGTGTGCTGGGCTTACATGTGTGTAGGACTGTTATACATAGACAGCATGTTAAAGTTAACATGGGAGGAATTGGTCAATATTAATTTTATGTATGGTGCAGCTGGTTGCAGTGGTCTCAGAATACGTAATATGTTCATACCAGCAGAAATACCTAAACCACATGACCCCACATCATGGGACCTTCGTTGCATTTGACAAACGCATAAGATAGATTGGTACATTGACCATCATAATAATTGTTTTACTATGCAGCTGTTTGGTACTTGCTGACTCATTTGAACCGTTCTTAATGTCTAAGCGAGATCACAGCAACAAGGCATGTATGTTAGTATGTATGTACCCATATCATATGATTGTGTTACTTTTAGTACATTTTCCACTTAAGTCCCACAAGTCCATTTAAGAATAGTCGGCCCAATATTGGTTGCTTACGATTTCTTTTCCTCCGCGTGTAGAAAGATTGCTTATCTTCAATGCTGAAATTTTGTATGTGTTTTAATAGGAAACTGTGAGTTTCAGGTACTTGGGATAACATGAACTTTTTTTGGTAAGTAGAATGTACTGCTCAATACCATATCTAATTTTTATCAAACTTGAAGGCAAACAATTTGTATGCAATAAAGAGGATGGACACCATAATTAATTTAATGGTGGCAGGAGGTATTAACAACAGTTTGTCCACAGGGTGGAAGATCTTGATAGCACTAAACAGCATCCAGAAAACTGTAGTTTGATTCCAAGTTATTTCTGAAATTTTGCAAAAAAAATGCCATTTCTAAACTCAATTTCTAAGGATGTATATCTATCTCCCTTGAGAGTTAAGCTAAGCTGTAAATTTCATCACATATATGTATTCCTCATTTTCCACAAGGAATCATCTCCCAAAAAAATATTTTGTGATGTTTACCAACAGCCTATATACATGTTCTACAGATTTTTTGATGAGGAATCACCATCTGATGTTTGTTAATAAAGTTCCGTTCCACTCTGCATATTTGGCAGAAAAGTCATGGTATGAACATACGGTAAACCACTAAAAGCAATCATTCAGAAACCCTTATATAGTTGTCCTCTTTGTTTACAATATGTGTGTATTATGTTGCAGGCATACGACCGAGACATAAACCAGGCAAGGAGATGTACATAGCAGACCCACTGTCCAGAGCAGGTCAGGAAGGCTAAAGAGATTAGCTTGCCAGAGGAAGAAATTGAGACACTGCAGGCGATACACCATGTAACCATAAGTCACCAGATACTCCTTTGCTCCAAGTAAACTTGTCCAATAGGATTTGACATAAGCAAAGAGACAAAAAACTATATCATCATACACGTGTTTGCTGCAATAATGAGTCAGCAGAAAATGTGCATATTTGATGCAAAAGGACTATGATTGTAAATGCCCAAAATTCAAGCATTCTGTCAAAGATTTCTCAGCATTTAATGTGTTTTGTTCCACTTTGGCAATGTCACTGTCAAATGGAAACGTGTGAAAGCACTGGCCCCAAATATCACTGGTATACCCAAGACACTAAATGGGACCTCAGGCAGCCATGTAAATGACTGCTTAGGACTTCAGTCACAGCTCAGGTATGGAGGTCAGCGAGACTCTTTGCAGAGAGATGATAGCACTTGGTGTTTTGGTCAGTCCATTGCAAGGAAGCCACAAGTAACACACACCAATGCCCAGTATCACTTGGAGTGGAGCAGACATCACCATTATTGGACTGTTAAGTAGTGGAAGAAGGTCTTACAGAATGATGAGTGATAGTTGGAGACCCTGTCATTTCGCAAATGCAATTTTTCATAATATTTACCACAAAATCCATGTCTTACCGCAAAAACCATGGAATTACGCATCACTCATTAAATTATGTGAAAAATATGGTAACTTAATTCTTCGGCTGCATATTTCTTGAATTTTACTTGCCCAAAACTCATCTTTAGAAGCAAAATAATTCCGGCCGTGTTTTGGTATTCAAAATTATATGTGCTATATCAGTACCACTTCTTTAATGCAGTGACAAACATAAAAAAAAATTTTAACACTACTATACATTTCCATCAATGTGAATTGGTTGTTTAAACCATATATACAGTATTCCTGCCTCGTGGATATACACAATAAATTGAACTACGGTATACTGCAATGGATAAAGAAACATATACATGGATCAAGAGTTACTGACAGTATTCTTTGAATAAGAATGTACCACCTACCACCTTCAAATTGGTTTCCAAAAATATGGAATAGTCACTAAATAAATTTTACGCATTGCGTATATAAAGATTTACTGGAAATATGTATGGATGTGGGTAAATTTTGTTGCTTCATGGACATGTTGCCACACCTGCTCCCACACTGTTCACAGCACATTTACATCATGTTTTACAGTTTTTGCATTGGTTGTAGTTATGACTGTAAATTCGGAATATTATTTCTGTGTTTGGATTATTTTATTTTGTATGCATATACAGGCTTTTCGAAAAATTACCACTAATATTTCAGTGGAAAGAGGGGGTGGGGGATTCCTTGTGGGAAATGAAGTAGACATACACAATGCAACTTATAGCCTAGCCCGGCTCCTAAGGGAGATATCCACCCTTGAAAAGACCTTTCAGCTTTATAAATATAATAAGGGTGGCCACCCTTTAATTGAATACAATTCAAGTTTTATGTAATTTTGATGCCTTATTGAGCAGTATGTCCCACATAACAAAAAAGGTCTTCTTATTGCATGTGTCTAAGACCCACCATTTTTTTTTTAAACTTAGACAAAGTTTTTAGTGGCGATGATGCAATGCCGGGCACAAAGGCAGTACTTCATACATGCAGACGTCAACATGTCCTAAGTAACCGATATTGGGCCAACTATTACTGGAAACACAAGTGAAACGAGACATGGTTTGTGCTGGTTCTGCATGTGTGTAGGACTGCATTGTAGACAACATGTTGAAGCTTACATGGGAGGAATTGGCCGATATGAATTTAATGTACAGTGCAGCAGGCTGCAGTGGTCTGAGAGCATGTAATTTGTACCAGCAGAAATACCCAAACCGCATTACCCTTCATCATGGGACATTTGTCACTGTTGACCAACACATACAGGAAACTGGTGTGCACAACATACAGTGGTGATAATTTCATTGTGTTTGTCACTTATGTATTAGAGGGTAAGTTTTGTGCAGGCAACTGTTAGCTGCTACAGACTGGTAGTGGTGGACTCCACATGAAAAAGTTTTGCCTATGTGCCAGGCATTGTTTCATAGCTGCTGAAAACTTTGTGCGAGTTTTAAAAGGAATCTGTGGGTTCTAGGCACTTGTAATGAGGACTTTTTTTTTTGCTAAGTTGTACTACTGCTCAATAAGATGGCATCGAAATTCCATAAAACTTGAAGACAATTAGAGGGTGGCCACCCCTATTATTTTTAAAAACGTGGAAGTTCTTAACATTGGTTTTTTCATAGGATGAAGATTTCAGTAACAATAAACATTATCCAGAGAATCGTAATTTAATTCATCGCCATTTCTGATACTTTGCGAAAGTACTGTTCATAAAATTGATTTTCAGGGATGGGTATCTTCCTTAGGAGTTGGGCTAGTTTGCATTACATATGTCTACCTCATTTTCCCAAGGAATCATCTCCCAAAAATTTTTGGTTGAGTTTCCGAATAGCATGTATGTGCATACACACATTTCAATACTTAAGGTGTAAACATATGTACAATAATGTAAAGTAAATATATTGGTTTTTGAAGGACTTTTTTATTTTATGTCCAGATATGTTTTCGGTGTGTGTGTGTGATTGTTTTTGTTAAATTGTTGCATCATCTTCTATAGATTACTTATTTTACCACTCGCTGTGCATAGCATGGAGAGAATATGGGTTAGAATGTGCAAGCAAGCTGCGCAGTTGCCATACTCCATTTTTAAACATTGCGATGCTTTCCTGCAAATAGCTCTATCAACAACAACTTTGATAGGATGTGAGGTTAAAACACTGTTTATATAAGTACGTTCTTTGATATGTTTGTACACTTATTGTATAATTTTTTAATGCAGCTGTATTTCATTCAAGTTGATCAAATTCTTTTATTTGTGTGAAAGAGCATTGAAAATTCAATTTAAACAAATACGTCCATCATTACTGACCATGTGACTTTGACAGTCGCAATGGTAATAGGCTAGTTATTGTTGAGGACATACTTAGGGAACTGTGTTGTCAGAAAAGCGATATAAGCTCAAACCATGTAATTTTTAAATAATTTTATAAATGTATTTTAATTGAAGTACAAAAATGTTTATCTTAATGTTAGTCTTTTGCTCAGTATGTATGTCTTGTGACAGCCACATACTGGGATTACATATGCCTTATTATTAATAGTTTTGGAAATATGTATGTGTATTGTTTGTGTAATTACCAAAAATGTTATAAAATGTGAATATATTTTCAAATATGTGTGAAACTTAAAATTTTTACCATTAAGGTGACAAAATAAAATTTAAATTATCACTTTTATATACTTAAATCCATGTTTTTAAATGCCATAATCAAGAAAGTTTGGTTACTCCAAAATAGGGTTCCTAGTCATGGTACATCATTTGACACTCTTGACATGAGTAGACATAACGGATGCCTAATGAAGGACATTTACTGTAATGTATTTTGTCCGTAGTGAAATTTGGTAGCTGAATGGTCTGGGACCACTTTGCTTGGTTTTTATCTTCCATTAGTACCTGAAAATTTAGCAAATGCGATAACGCAAAAAATTATGTAATTTTTCGCATAAACGAAAAATTAAGATTTTTGAAAATTTTAGCTGTAATTCACAAATTGCACAAAATCCTCTAGTATTTTCTCATATTATTATTGTTTTATGTCACATAGTTGCTTCTTATGATGTATTTTATGTGTTTTTGCATCTTCAAATACGAATGCATGCAGAATTGGCCAGTAGATTTCTTCGATTTATCACCATAAACGAAAACATGTTTTACTTTCCATCAGGTGTGTTTATGGCCATAGATAACATCCAACTAGCTCGCTGAGTTTGTTTACATTCGTAGCATCATCACATTTTATCCAACAATTCTTTATTTTTACAAGGCTGTGTGGCGGTCAAAAATGTGTTTATATGCATTTACTTATGTAAAATGTATTTGTAAATTGAATTATCGCATATTTAGATGTTGTATTCTTCAAGCTAATTGTATTTTTATCATACATATTCTCTGTAAATATGTTTGGTAAAAAATGACACGTTTTGAACAAACAAAAGTTTTTCAGCAGGCGTAACTAAAAAATCTGTTGTTGAACGTTTGGATTTAGATAGTTGAAAAACATAGAGGTAGATTTCTGCATTTTTTTTCTCTCTTTGTACAAGGCCCTTTTCTTTTTTTAACAGTGTTTTATAATTGTGTATAAATTGTTTACATTAGTCTCTTAGTGAAACAGTGTGCCTTTGTCAGTGCATTGTGACCGTTGTTCTGGGTGTCAGGCAGAATACAAAATCTTAAGTAAGAAAATGTGAAATTGTTTTCAATGTTGTCTGTAATGGGAATTAGTGGTTTTGTCTTGAAAACGTAACTGAATATTTCTCTGGGAGTTAGGTATTTTTGCAAGGAAATAAGAATTGATTAAAAAAACACTGCTTTTCAATAGGAACAACATTGCCAATTTCAGGTTTAACCAATAAAGTGACATTTATCAAATAATGTATGTCTTTATAAAGAGCACGTGAAAAATTTGGAGCAATTCTCATACAGAAACCTGCATTTTTGTAGCAAGAAAATAACAGTAATTTTTGACAAAAAATAACACCTATTTTTTTAAAAAAAGTAACACATATTTTTGGGGAAAAAAATAACACCTACTTTTTTAGGTCTCTATCCATTTGTTTTATCTTTGGCATGGACCAAGATATTTTGGGCAATAAAAGGCATTCCACACTGTGACAGCAGTTTTGAATAAGTCCTTTCCTAATCAGCACAGTAATCCTCCTGTCCATAAATAATGTCAATTGGGTTTTGGTTTGGAGACAATTATGTGAAACTGCTTAACTGGTCTGCCGGAAGTGCCAACTTGAACCCAATAGAACATCTTTGGGTTGAGCTGAAGCAGATCCACTTAACTAACAAACAAATCTCAACCATTCACTATGCTGTATGAAACAAATTCCACCAGCTGTGCACCAAAACTGAAGTGGAGAACCTGTTCAGAAATGTTAATGCTGTATTAAGAACAAAGGGATATCGGACATTGCAAAAGTTTAATGGCAGGTGCCTTTGAAATACTGTCTATTAAAACTTCTTGTTCAGTCTTTTTTGTTTCTATTTCATCTTTTAACAATTTTAGTGCAGTGTATGAGTGGCCCGCCCAACTTTGCTGTCCATGATGTCTAACCACCATAAATTGACTGCATCCAGCCCAATGCCTGTGGTGTTAGACTGGGGCCAGCAGTTATGATTCAGATAAGGGCATGCATGCTCAATATTTTTCTCTAGCATGCATCTTGTTGACACTCTTTTTGGAAATGTTAATCTACCAAATTAACTGAAATTCTGTGTAACTTTCAACAGTTGGTTGGGCCATGGAAATTTGGATGCTTTCTCTTTGAAAATAAAATAATGTGTACACAAATAAAAAAAAAAATAGTCATTGAATTTAACTACATATATTTGAACATAACTGTTAAGTTATTTTTGTGTAATGTCTCAACATTCAATATTATTCCCCATTTTTTGTTGTTTTTTTATTTACATCCTTTTTAGGGCATTGTGGGTAATAAATGCCAAATCTGAAAGTTAACCTTTAGTTTCGTGAAATTGATTGAGTTAAAATGTTATCTTGAGAATTTATCTTATTTGAAAATACCTTTTTAGCATTGTAATTGGCCAGAGGCCAGACTTAATGTACTTAAGACAAAGCAAGGTACATTAGAGTGAATAAAAATATACAGTTAACACACACAAAAAATGAATACCAAATGTATACACATAGAAAAAGAAACTACTAAAGTAACCACAGTACAAATAGAAAAACAAAATGTAATATAAGTGTATGCAGATATGTATAGTTATATGAATGTAAATATGTCTCTCAGTAAACTACAAAACACCATGTAAATAAGTATAAAAATATAAGAAGGGACAACTGACAATTTGACAATTACAAGAAAATATAAACAAGTGCAAACTGTAGAATAATATTGCATAAAGTGCAATACCTGGAGCGAAATGTCATGGCAAACATGCACAAACCAAACTTGTCCAAATTATGTGAGACCGGCAGCCTCAAGTAAACAAATTATGTAAGGGATATATCAAGCACTGTTCTTAAAAACCATAACACATTCTAAGCAAAACACAAAGCCAAGCCACATAAATTGCATTGTATACATACAAATATTTATAATATACATGATTATTCATCATTTTCCAAACCGCTGAGAGTATCAAAATTTTTAATTCGTAAATGGCAGTACAGGGCTCATAAAACACTGTATATGCATGTTCAGAGATGTAATTAATTATTGAGATAATTACATCAACTTTGGTTTTTTTAATTGGAATATGCTCATTTTCCCAATAGCATGGCATGTTATTAAGCAGCAAGTTCAGTGACATGATTATTTTGAAAACCTTTGCGAGCACGTTTTGAGGTATAAGCAGGTGTTCATAGGTGTATGCATTTGACTGTAGTTGTGACGGGGTAGGGTACATCATCTGCTGGGATGTCCAGCGGAGCGTTCCTACAGGTGACACATGCACTAGTGATACAGAAACACGGGTATCAAACACATGCAGAAGGTTGTTTTTTGGTGGTGGTGGTGGTGGTGTTACAGATAAGTAAAACTTGTTTAATTTCATGTTTATAGTTTGATTACAATTAATTCACTGAGCAATTGTGTCTGTTTTACAGTCCACGTCAATGCAACAAAAGCATCAAAACCTTGCAACACATTGTATTTGGTAATGTACAGAGCACATTTGTACTTTTTTTTTTTTCCTGAATGTGTGCAGTGAGGTATGTGTAGGAACTCTCCGCTGGACATCTCCCAGCAGATTACGCAACCTGCCCTGCCACGGCCACAGTCAAATGCATACATATGAACACCCTCTTATATGTCAAAAAGTGCTAGTTGTGTTTTCAAAATAATCATGTCACTGAACTTGCTACTTAATAACATATTATGCTATTGGGAGAAATTAGTAATTCCAATCTAAAAAACCAAAGTTGGTATAGTTATCTCCGTAATTAATTACATTCTACAACAGACATAGACTCTCTCTCATGAGCACCGTAGTATCATTCAGGAATTTGAAATAAAAAAATTTATTTCTTCAGCAGTTCAGAAGATATTTAGAGTGAATGTCTTGCTGAATAAACCTGTATAGCAAAATATGACAGCGGGTTAAAAACAAGCAAACTTCATTGTAAAAATTACACTAACAAACAGTACGAAAAACTGAAAAATAATTTTAAACAACTGTGTTACACAAAGTGTTCCTTTATGTAAAAACCAATCTTATATTTCAACTATTACTAAATAAAAGACTATCTTTTTGCATTTCATTGTATAGTAGAATCATGTTCAGTTGTTTAAAGAAATGATAAAATAGAAAAGGGGAATAATAGTCAAAAAGTGACAACCTAAAGTCAGTATTGACATAAGTGCATAAAATCAAAACATGTACATATATTCTGATAAGACATTTTGCATAAAGTCACCATTGCAGTGTAACTTTGTGGCAACTGCAATTGCGAGGAAGAATGGGCTACCACATGGGCACATCTAAGAGAAGCTAACATGGCAGCCCCCAACCAACCCATCCATAATTCAACCCTCAACCAAACTGCCAGTTCCTGACTCAGTCAAGAATGACTGCTATTTCAACCCAGGAGATGATGATGTGGATCAAAAAGTAATAAAATTCCAACCCATACATAAAACATACAGCAAACCAGGGTACTAGGAAGTTGTGCCAGCGAACAATGCCAAACAGCGCAGACCGCTGTTAATGACAACCAAACCCCTGGAAGAAGAATGAGGTTAGCGGAAACTACAAAGATGCGAAGCAAGGAGGCTAAGTGCTGTTTAACTGCCAGCCCCAATGACGAGTGCCAAGTAACGACATCCCAAAGGGCCTCTTCAAGAGCCTGGCTGTATGAGATTCCATGACGACCGTCCCTATTTCTGATACCTGGCAAGCAGGTTTAGTTATCATTATACCTGATATAGTTACATAGTTGTGTGCTATACTGTCATTTGACAATACTTCAGAAAACTAACATGCTTTTTATACAGTTGTCATTGGCCATTTCTGAATTCTCACTTTCCACCTCCCATGGTAACACCACCTGTTTATTACAAGCTGCTTATGTAAATAATTTAGTTCTCTTACCATGCTGTACAGTCACCCTGAATTGTAAAATTTGTAAACCTTAAATCTGTTATTGGTTGCCTGTTCTTCTCAAGGAGGAATTTTTGGTTTATTGTAAACCTGCATGGCATCTCTGTCCACTATTGCAGTACCCGACTGCTTTTTGATTCCTGCTGTCTGACTTTAATGTCTTGTCTGAAACAGTAGTAAATACCTCGCCTGTAGTGCTGTGTTGAACAACGTTAGGGGGTTGGGAGCGGTGGGGAGGGGTGTTTCGGGTGCGTGATCGGGAATGTTGTTTTAAATTTTGTTGTCCTTCAGGGCAGGTGACAAGGATAGGAACAGGTGAAATGGGATGGTTGCCAGCTTCTCAAATGTGGCTTGGAGAAGCACAACACTTATATTCAAAAGGGCATACAGCCAACTGCACAGTGTGTGGCATGATCCCATTTACTCATTGTCTATTGCAGGAGCTTTTGGTGATATGCAGTACTGTACCCTATTCTTGTAGTATTAAGGCTCTCCTGATGCTGGACATATTACTGCATGGTTGGAATTGTTAAGAGGAAAGAACTTAATAATGAAGTGTCATATTGAAGTGCTGGTTTGGTCCAGTTCCAAACAAGGTCAGGAGACCCAATCAGGATAAAAAAAAAACAACTGAAATTTTTTGTGGGTTTATTGTTACTGGACATGAAACAACTAGAAAATGATTATTAAATAAACTGGTCCCGTGTTTATGCCCCTACAGGTGAGCTGTGCAGATAATAACCCTAAGTGGGTGTTAAGAATTACAGTGAAGTGAAACCTCTGGGTGCAGAACTGAGAGCAGGAGGTAGGCACTGCCCGGGTTAGAAAACAATTGCATTGAAGTTCCAAAATTAAAAACAACTGACAATTGATGATAATATGGTTGGTGTAAGTTAATGTCGTCCCCAGGTGGCATGATGCTGTCCTAACTCACATGCCTTTGTCGACAAATTGACTTAGTGTGGCTGTGGGTGGTGGAATGAGCCAAAATATTAAAAACAAAAGGGACCCAGCACTAAACTACACAGCAAAATTGTAATTAATTAACATGAACATTAATCAGTTTAAATACAAAATGTGTTGAATGTACTGGAATGTTGGATAACTGAAGAATAATCATTACTTAAAAGTAGCATATACAAAACTTATATAAATTGCACAAAAATTTTTGATTCTATTAAAAATCATGAAATTTTAATATTTTAAATTTTTGGTTATACATCCGGTTTGACTCTAAGAAGGCTGTGAATGGTAGAGGCTCGGATCTGTCTTGTCCATTTTCAGTCTGACATTTCAAATTTAATACGCATGATACATATGAGATATGGATATTACAGAGTCTCCAAATTGACACAAATTTTTTAATGTAACTGAAAACAAAAAATTAGTAATGAAAAAGTGATGCATAGAATTTAAACATTTCACTGTTAAGTGATACATGAACATCTTAAGTGTACACTATTTTCTGGAGGTCTTGATATCCAATACTTTTAATTTTTAATTTGGGAATTAAGTTAAATGGTATGATAAGTGCACTTCAGTGATGGCCACTTAATTTTCATCTATTTTATGGATGGAAAATGATGCTTGCAGTGACAGCCATGTTGGGTGCATTCCCAATGCGGTATTTTGTACTGCCACACCTCTCTCCTTTTCATCATCTTCTGCTGCTCATTTGAGACGCCATGTGTGATGCAGCCAGTGGGCGTAGTCGAGGTACATCATGCTTTTACTAGAGAGTATGTCTTACAGTCTGCCCATTATGCTATTTTCAAATATATGAGTTAATTTTAACTGTGATGTGGGTGTTAGTCTCGTTAATTATCTTAATACTGTGGGCTGCTGTGTGGGACTTGGGAACCTTAGTTCAATAGGCATAATTTTCACATTCTGAGCCAAAGAGAGGTTTTATTACCTATATATGCTTGTAAATACGGCCATCGCTTAGTGAGCCACCCTTCTTTAACATGGCAGGAATCATGAATCGGGAACCCTAAAAGGACTAAGCAAATCGAGCAGTCCCAACCCTGACCACCAAGATACTCGGAGAGACTGTGAAATAAGTTCCGAGTCAGTTGTGATATCCCAAAAAAAAAAATTGTTTAATGAGAAAAGGGCCAAGACCCTACCCAGTAGTCTTATCCTTTTACAAACTCAAAATAATAAGAAAATATATTATTTATTAAAGTAACAAATAGGAATGTAGTGCAGTGTGTTTGTACGCAGATAGCAAATATTTACCAAGTATAAAGGTAACTCAGAATAAAACAGAATTATTATTTTTTTTTAATTTAATTTGAATTTTTCCAACATAAAATTGCAACACACAAATGGGTGACCGTGACGATCACAATTAAAATTGCTTAAGTATATTTTATAGCTACCAGAAAAGCTGACAATGCGGTCCTCACTTTGCTTAATTTTAATGTACTTTGCCTTGGAATAATTTCTGTGCCTCAATTTTTTTTTTTTTATGTTTGGCACCGGTGTCTGGAGTTGTCCTTGGCACATCCGTAAAAGGTGTAGTCAGCTAATCTGCTGTCGCTCCATTTTACGTTACCTGCGATGTGTGATATGATAGAAAAACACTGCATGCATATGCATTGCATTTGCATGCAGTGTTTTTCTATGATACTGCATGTGTGCATTTCTGTGTGTAGCATGTTCTATATCTTTTCTGAACTGCATTCTCAAAGAGCTTGTTTTTGCCTGTCGGCCGGAAGGCATTTTGGATCCATCTTGCAAACTTCAGTAAAGATAATACTTGCTCAGCTTGTTACTGGAAAGTCTTTACTGAAACTTTTTATGCCGTAGCTTCTTCAGTGATTTTAGTTTTTAATATAGACATCTGTGTTATTTGCGTGTAGAAAAAGGTAATTGCTATCAGCATGATTGCGATAACTCTTGCGACTTGTGCATGAATAATCCATTCCTGATTCCTTGTGGTTCTGTGATCTGTGAAAATGTTGGCAGTCTGTAGTAATTTGTGTACTTTATTTGCCATGTCATATCTAGAGACTTGTTTCATTCTTTTAAAGTGTATACTCGAGTTTATTCGTAATCACACTGTTTGGAATAATTTTGTTTAAACCAGTGAATCAATGTGACTGTCCATTAGTTATTTTTGGAGAACGTATATCACATATATGCGTGCCCTCTATTAATATTTTTTTATGGTTTCAAAGCCTGCATCCAAGTGGTAGCTGTATTTGTGTTACCAACCTCTGATGGTTGAATGTCCCTATTAAGTTATGTGTTGATACATTTTATTCTCATAATTTATTTAATGTTTGTGACTATATATTATGGAAAAATCGTGTATATTAACATTGCTGTTGAAATTTTACATGAAACTTCAAAATTTTTTTGTAATTGTTAAATAGTTTTACTGCTTTAATACAGCCATGATGTATGTTTGAAATGGTAGCCTCTTTTGGAATGCGGTAAATGTTAATTTCACGTTCGCACATATTTTGTACTCTCCTTATTTCTCAGCTTTTATTTTTGATTTTGATTTTACTGTTTTCCGATTGTATGCAGCATTATTAGTTACCATAACATATGTTGCAGATACAATTTCATATATTTTTCCACCGCCTGTTTATGTTGTTAATGAGTACTTAAACTTTTATTATTATTAAAATTTGTGTTTTGTGAAATTGCACATTGAGTTACAAGATTTGAGTAGTATTTTGCTTTTTGTGATGTTGAGATACTTAATTCATGTCCATGGCATTTTATTTCTTTGATATTGCAGAGATCCTAAATTATTTTGTTCTTCCATATTGTGTAATGGAAGGTGATTTGACTGGAAAATGTATGTTAGAATCTCTTGTTCCCTTAAAACAGTTTTGATTATGTGTAATGTAATCATCATTGCTAATTCTTGCAAAATAATTGCATTGCCATCCCAGCTTGTTGATTTAATGTCTTTGTAATAGTTTTAATTGCCCCAGCTAATGTAGTGATTCATTTTTCAGTTTGTCTGGTTACATTGATGTTTGCTGTAATTGAATTTAGCACGTTATTTGACATTGCTACCGTGTTTTGCAATGTGATAAGTTTGGACGTAGGATATTTATTATTGCTGATTAATTTGTCTAGGTGCTTTTCTGCTAAAATGTTGCAGTACCATAAACCTAGGTTTCCTAGTATTTGTATTCCCCTGTTGCCACGTGTTGGAATATCTATTTCATTTAAGAATTCTGTGACTAGATTGTCCTGCAACGTCTTTATATATTCCTTAATTGCTTTGGCATTGTTGCAAGCACTTGTCAAATTAATGGCACAAGCACTGTTTTGCCACACGTCAATTATTTTCCATTGTTTTGGTTTTTGCAGCGGTATGTTGTATGTTAATGGAAATGATTCCTCGTAATACAAGTTTATGTTAACCTCTCTCCAGTGCAAGCCAACATGCATTCGAAATGATGTTTTGGTGTGTGCCAGCACCATGACACATAGAATGCAGCTGATTGCACAGCCTGGACTATTGTACACTCTTTCCTTTCTTCTTTCCACGACCTGTAAGTACAAAGCATAGTTACATTTTGTTCAAGGCATTTTACTTATTTGTACTTCCTTTTATGTGTGCTATTTTCTAATTGTATGTGCTTACTATGTCTTATGTATATTTTCCTGCTTTTCCTAATATTATCATCATTGTTGATGATCATAATACCTTTGCCACTAAGTACAGATCTTTGTATTTAAATGCTAGTGTCTTATGTCTGGACCAATTTTTAGCCAAGACCCAGTCTCGTTTAATAGTGTTACTGGTGTGAAATTTGTCTAAATTTTGATTTTGAATCTGTAGTAAGTTTAACTTAGCCCATTTCCTGCTGGTAGTTGTGTACTCCAATCCTGTGTGCGTTTTGAAAATTGGCTAGCGCAATATGTGTTGGTTGAGTGGCCCTTACCCCATAGAGCAAGTAGAAGGATGTGTACTTTGTACTGGTATTCACCGTAGTGTTGTAACTGAACATGATAAAAAACATCATTTCATCCCAGTTCTGCAGGCTCTCATTTGCGTATGTGGTTTCCTGCTGTCTTAATATTTTATTCACATCTTCTATTAATCCATTACATTGCAGGTTATACACTGTTCTTTGTGACTTCTGAATTTGTAATTTCCTTAACAAGGTACCTTTTATCTGTTAGTATTTGCTCTAGCCATCTGTATCTCAGTATTATGAATTTGATAAAATATCTGTATGTTTCTGCATCAATGGATTTTACTGCTTTAGCTTTCACAAAATGTCTTGCGAATTCTGTCATAACTAATATGTATTTTCATTCCCTTTTTAAAGTTTGAATTTGACCTTCTGGATCCAATGCATACACTTTTAATAGTACCGATGGCTCTATTGTTTGTATTTCCCTCCCATCAGTTTTTGGTCTCTACTCTTTATTTTTCATAATATTTTGCACATTTTAATGTATTCCTACGTGTTTTACCATTGTGTCCCAGTAGTATGCTTGTTTATTTTTTGCTAGTGTTTGAAGTTTCCAAAATGGCTTCTTAATAATAGGGAATCATGATGTGCTGCTATTATCTCTTATAATATTTTGGTGCTAATGTTAACTGGTTTTTTCCTGTTGGCATATAAACTTTTAGATATATTTTGCTGTTTGCGGCCATGCCATACCTGCTTGCTGACTTTGCATCTTTGAATTTGGCCTTTTCTGGTTTTGTTAGTGCAGTCTTTATCTTTTGGATATATGAGTCATTTTGGTATTCCCCTTGAAATTGTGAGGTTTGCATGTTTTCAGTAATGAAGCATAAGAGTATTTCCTGGGGTAATTTTATATTTTAATATACACTGGTGGAAAATGAAAAATGAACACCACTAAAGCGATGACGTACAGCACCATATGCTCATGGGGCACTGATAGAGGGCAATACATGCAATGATTAACAGTGCTGGGCTGTGGACAGAGTAGGAACCTTGTACTAGGCATAACACCGCTGAGCCCAATACAACTGTAGTTGACTCGGTGAAAGAGTAGTGTGTTGTTTCATGCATCGGCCTGTGTGTAGTAAACATTGTAGACATGCCACGACAGCATATATTTTCTTGATTACGATGTCATTCATATAAATGCTCTGAACTGTTTTAAATTAGTAGGCAATGCCAATTGTATTGTGGTCACAATTTTTTCCATATCAATTATCAATTCCTTTCAGTGTAATGAAATGCCCTAGAATTTTTAATTTTTGTGCAAAACTGCATTTCTTTATATTCACTTTCACATTTAACTGGCATGGACTTTCAAAAAAAAATTTCAATATTTTCTAAATGTCATGGTGACAACTGGTGGGGAAATCTGGAAATACCCAAGATTTTTGACCATTGGGAAAATTATGGGAAAAACCCAGAAATTTGCCAATTGCTCGGGATAATAACTTTTTCATGTCCACATTGTACACATGACGTTCATCACCAGCATGCATCCTTTGCCTCCTCTTAATATTTCTTACGACTAATACATATTTTTACAGTATAGGTAATGATCATAACATTTACAGTGTTATAGAAATCACGTTTTAATATCTGTATTAAATTTGGCAGTTTCGTGGACGTCAGATCTTATCCCAGCATCATTTAGACGCATAACAAACTGTTTATTTGCAGTCTGTTGTCCGAAACTTAAAATCTTTCAGAAACTGCCACAAAAGTGTGGTAAAATCATAAATATGGCAGATATTTCTAATAAACATGAGTTTTTATCTTGGTAAATTTATATTTTTAATATAATTCTGGATGATATCTTTGGTGCTTTCATATTAAATACTAAATAAAAAAGTGTAACTTTAGTATTAAGTAAATTGCCATAATTTAAATGTAAAAAGTATAATGTAACTGTTGGCAACACTTCGCCCATAGTATTGTTTATTTGCACGGTTTTTTGGTCGGTAATCGGTTGACAATTTCTTGTCGAACTTAAGTGAAATTGTCATTCTTGCCATATTAACATGATAACTCGTGAAATATCATGCATTATAATGGAATCAATATTAGTTGGAAATCATTTCTTCACAAGTGTTTGTTTTTGAGAGAGGTTATGTAACGTAAATGTACTGTTTGTGTAAATGTACATCACGGATGACATGTTCTTTTGTGTATTAATAACCTTGTCAAACACATATCCGTCCACGATGTGACATTTGGTTACGAGCTTTGTGTGATCATGTCATTTTCGGTTGGAACCTTTTAAAATTAAGAATGGAGTTCACAAGTGTATTTGAAAGTGGACTTTAGGGCAGTATTCTTTTATCAAAATGATGTGAGAATGGTCAAACAAGGCCACACTGGCAAGTCTTCATTTCAAGAACAGTAGTTAAACAAACCTGAATTTAAGGGATTGCTTCATTAAGTTCAAGATAATAAATATCCAGCTTCTTGTTCTTTGTGTAACAAAATATTTTCTTTGTCCTCTATGGACAGGGATTGCTGTAACTAGCCATATACAAGGAGCAAAGCACCTAGTCCGAAGCAAGAGCAGTCAGCATTCCTTGAACATAATAGTATTTTTTAAAATTCCCACTGACAGCTCAAAACTTGCAGTGAAGCATTTACTACTCAGCTCTGTAGTTCCATTTTGACTCCTTCAATTTGTACAACTCTGCCCTTCAACTCAATTTCGGCATCTACTATTTCTGCTGTAACAAGTGTTGACTGTAAAGTACAGCATTCTGTTGAAACAACTGTCAAACATGCCTGTATTCAGAGGTTTGTGCATAATGATGTCACAAGAGCAGAAATTTTGTGTGCATATCAGTTATGACTCGCAAAACCATGAAAAGTGCTCTTGCAGATGTCAGTCTCGCCCTTTAAATGTTTCCCGACAGTCAATTGTAACTTAATTTTTCCAGCAAAAGAAACACTTTGGAAAATTGTGAATTAGTATCTGGAAAATCTGGGATTATCCAGGAATTTTTATTTAGGTTGTGAGTAGACACCCTGAAATTCTCCCTAAATGTCTGCCGTACAATGAATGTCATCTATGTATGTTATAGCCGCTTTCCATTCATAGGGTTCTAACAATATGTCTATAAATTACTGGAAATATTGTGGGAAGTGCAAAGTCACATAGGCATTTTCTTGTATTGTTATAATCCTATTCTATCTATAGAGAATGCTAATTTATGCCTTCCTTCCTCACTGGAATGTCATGAAAACTTGAAGAAAATCTAGCAATGCGATTATTTTTTGTGTTTTGCGGAATGTTTAAAATGTCTTCCTTCCTAGGAAGTGGATAATTAACTTTTCTTAGGTGTTTGTTCAATAATCGGAAGTGTCTGAGAAAACTCATTTCTCATTGTTTTTCTTAATGATTTAACCAAATGCTGGATAAGCTGAGTCGCTTCATCAATAATTTGAGCTGCTATGGTCTTTTCTATTTGTTTTGGCAACTCTTCCCTGATTTTCGGACTTATGCAATAAAACTGATGGTGCATAGGTTTTTCGATTAAAAACTCCATTATTACTTCATAATATTTTGTTTCTGTTAACTCTAGTATGCTCTCTGCAAACCTATCCTTATATTCGCAAATTGTGTTTAGCAATGGAATTTTTTGTTTATTATCCAATTATTTGTTAATGTTCTCTCTTATTTTAACTATGCTATAATAATATCTGGTTTCCATTTCATTGATGCAATATTGCACAGTGCTTGCATCTTCCTGCTCTATTTATGTTTCATGTAAGGGTACCTGCAGTATTTTGTTACCGTTTTTAGTGTTTATAAACGTTATCTTATAATTAAGAAATGGTACTGCAGAGAATGTTCTAATGTCACAACCAAGTACAATTTGCGCACCACATCTAGGCAAATGGACTCCCTAGTGCATTATGGAGTCCGCCTGCCTAGATGTGGCACATGGACTATATCACATAAACTTTTATGTTGTCAGTTACTAAGAATTTTTTGTGGAAAGGCCCCAGTATATCTAACTTGATATCAACTTTATACTTTGGAATGTCTATCTCTTCCATTGCACCGACTAACATAAATTGCTCTTTTATTGGCTGTAGTTTTCGTCTCATCATTATAGTTGATGCCATGCAACTTTTACTGCATCCCATATCTAGCAATGCATAAAATTGTTTGCCTCTAATCTGTACTTGAACTTTCTGTTGCGGTATTTTGGTGTACCTGCAATCCGCATGCGCTTATGTATTTTAATTTTCTGCCATCATAAATTTCATGTTAGTGTTGCTGTTTCTGTCAACTCAGTTTCGCCTTTTGGGATATGATTTCCTCTTTGTTCAGTTAATCAGCAGCAGTGCACTGACAACGAACTGTGTCTTCCTAGTTTGTAAATAGCAGTTGCTGTGCTAAGTTGAACTTCAGTTTGAACTTTTATAATTGTGCCACAATGTCTCTTTGGAATTCAAGGTTTTTGTTTTTTTGGAAACAGATCACACTGTTCACTATGGTGGCCATCATAAAAGCATAATGGACACATTTGGTTACATTTGCAACACAGACCTGTGCTGTTTTCTGTATTGCTTCCATGTTAGTTGACTGTGAATTTTCCATGTTACGAATGGTTTTTTTTACTGCATGTGTGTATGTAAGCATTCCTTTTACTGACTGCATTATCTTCCTGAACTTGTCTTCGTTTTTTGCAGCTTTCCCTTTAATTTTTCTGTACGTGTTATAGTTCCGAAAATAAATTTGCTATTTTCATCTAGTTTCCTTTCTATCTTTGTGGTTTTCTCTATAGTAATGTATTTTTCTGTAGTGGAAAAACACTTGTTGTCTGTTCTGGTATTATTTGCTGCTCTCTGCTTGTATTTATTTATTTATTTATTTTGACTTATTTATACTGGCGTAGTTAAGGCTTCAATTCCTTCTCTTACACTTAACCAGGTATAACATAATGTACACATGCGTAAACATAATGAGCAAGATAGAAATATACTTAAATACTTAAATTAACAAGAGGCGAAACAGAAATATGATAGCTCAAATAGATTAAACTCTAAAAATAGTCTGTGGTTTCCAATTATATATATATTTTGAGCAGGACTCTAGAGACAAGTAAATGTTTAAAGAAATTAAAAAAAAAACTATGTCAAATTAATATGGATCTACAATAGCACAATTATGTGTATCATAATCTGCATTACCAATCAAAAATATAAATGTGCAGAACCATCAAAGTAGCTGAGATTAAAACAAGAAGTTCAATCTCAACGCAATAAAGTTAATAAACAGATATATAATAACCACTTACAGATAAATGAAAATTGAATGCAGCAACTCCTTGAAATAAATTGGCAAATCAACAGCAACAAATTACACATTGATTAAAGTGAATGTATACATAAACAAGTGTTGCTAGGTCGTACAAATAGTTAATGGGAAAAAAAACTAAATAAATTTAAATGCTATGGAATAATGACGCTCGCAGGTGGGTGTGGGGGGTGTGTGTCTGGGTGTGTGTGGAATCATCGGCGCATATTCTTAATTTACTTGGCAGGACTGCTCCTAAAAGTAGTTAGTGTTGTAGAGTTCCTCACCTCTACGGGTAAATTATTCCACGCTCGTGTGACAGAGACAGTGAAAGAATTGGCATATACCTGGGTTTTGTGAGCTGGAATATTTAGGCGAGGTGTATTTTTAGCACGCGTGTTAATAGTGTGATCATCCCCCAAGGTTTTCAGCAGAGTACGTAAGTATTCTGGCGTTGTAATATATACTGAAGAGCCAAAAAAACTGGTACACCTGCCTAATATCGTGTAGGGCCCCCACGAGCACGCAGAAGTGCCGCAAGACGACGTGGCATGGACTCAACTAATGTCTGAAGGTATGCAGGAGGCATTGAAATCTGTGCCAATTTGAGAAAGGGTTGCACGTCTTGTCACTTTTAATGATTCTCGTCGGTCGTCGTTTGTCCCTTTCGTTCACGATCTTTTTCCAGCTGCAGCGGTGTCGAAGATTTGATGTTTTACCGGATTCCCGATATTCACGGTACACTCGTGAAATGGTCTTACGCAAAAATCCAAATTTTATAGCTACCTCGGAGATGCTATGTCCCATTTGTCGTGCACCAACTATAACACCACGTTCAAACTCGCCTAAATCTTGATAACCGGCCATATTAGTGGGCAGTAACCGATCTAGCAACTTTGCCAGACGCTTGTTGTCTTATATAGGTGCTGCCGACCGCATCACGTTACTCTGATTGGTTCCATTCCTCTGTTATTTGCATACGCATGCCTATACCAGTTTTTTTGGCTCTTCAGTGTACGAGGATAGTATTTTGTATGCTAGTGTGAGGTGGAGCTGACGTCGTTCGTCCAGACATAACCAATTAAGTTTATCAAAGTAGAGAGATAAGTGATCACGTGATTTTAGGTTGAACAAAAATCAAACACAAGAATTTTGCATGCGTTGAAGTTTAGCTGCCAAATTTTGCGTGATGTCTCCATAAACCATGTCACAATAATCAAAAATAGGGAATATCAGCAACTGTACCAATGTTAATTTGGCTTTAAGTGGTAAAGGGGATGGATATAGTATAGCATATGGCCTCTTACAAATGGTGTTTATGTGACCGGACCACGAGAGTGTCTCGTTGAAAACAACGCCTAGCGTTTTAACATTTTTCAACAGAATATTAATCCCACTGGCTAGCACAATATCAGGGAAAGTCAATCTGTAACATTCATTTAAATTTCTACGTGAACCGATTAATAAACACTGTGTCTTCGCAGGATTCAATTTTAACTTCTTTCTGCTGCACCAAAGGTGTACCAATTCAAGGTCATTATTTATGTCCTTAATTAAAGAGCTGATTAGTATCGGAGAAGCAGATGAACACAACTGGAGATCATCCGCGTATAAATTATGACATTTTCTTAGCACTGGATGATATGTCATTAATGATTAAGGAAAAAAGAAGCAGCCCAAGTATACTACCCTGAGGAACGCCTAATTTCATAAGTTGCCAGGTGAATTTTTTATCATTAATGACTACACATTGATGACGATCCTGAAGATATGAAGTCATCCACTGTACTACATTATCTGAGAAATGAAAATATAGTTTAAGTTTTTGCACTATTATGTCATGATTTACCATGTTAAAAGCTTTACTGAAATCTAATAAGACCATATAGTCACCCGACTTCTATCTATATGGCCAATTTGATAGAATCTGCTATATCTATAAGAGAAGTGCAGGTACTATGTCCTCTACGGAAGCCGGATTGGTAACGTGTCAAATAATTTGTTGTCGTTCACATTATTATACATTTGTTGGTGTATTAGGAATTCTAATGCTTTTGACAAAGCTGGTAAAATACTAATAGGCCGGAAATTGTCTTAACACAGTGGCACTGGTGCGCTTGGCAAGTGGTTTCACAATGGCATATTTCCAAGAAGTGGGGAAGAAACTAGCTGACAGCGATTCGTTGAAGTGATCAGTAATGACAGGCAGAAAAATGTTTACTATTGTTTTAATGAAACGAATACTAACACCATCCGATCCTTCTGCTTTAGACTTTATGCGCATTATTGCTCTGTAAGTTTCCTTTAGAGTTACACGTCGAAAATAAAACAAATTACATCAAAATTCATTCACTGTTTCATGATGCTTTGTTTAAGTAGTGTCTGTTATAGCCCCTGCCACCTGTTTACAACATAAAGACTGTACAAAGTAACGGTTAAAATCTTCTGGAGAAATGTTTAAAGGTGAGCTAATATTAGTTTTACTTTTACCAATCCCTAATTTACGCAGCCTTTTCCACAAATCACCAGGGGTTCGGCATGAACCAAATGAGTCGTATGAGTAGAGCATTTTAGCACGCCTTACCAACTGTGTGCATTTATTGCACGGTATCCTGTACTGTTTGAAACTGTCAGCTGCGCTGGCATTAGTTCTTATGACCCGTTTATATCTGGAGTAAGCATTGCCATGCTTTCTCATCAGCTGAACAATATCATCTGTCAGCCACGGAGCAGGTGGTTTTGTTACCCATCTAGATTTAATTGACACCGTTCTGTTGTACAAATCTCTAATCATCTGACTGAAACGGGAAATTTTTCGTTCAATGTGTCAATCACGTTTATTTCATGCCATGGCATCAGTACCGCATTGCTGTTCAACTTGTCCGTATCAATATTTTAAAAATCTCTATAAGTAATTATTTTAGGTTTAAATTTAGGAGCACACAGTTTATAGGATAGGATAGGAATATAAGATCATGAAATGAAATACCTGGAACAGCATTCTGTCCATGCGTCAGAATATGTTTAGGATTAGACGTAAACATTGGGTCAATCCAGGCTGTGTGTTGAATAATACTAAGTGGGCAGACTGTATTATTCATACATGACAAGGTAGATAGTAGTTTATTTGCTTCAATTGTGTTAGACAGAATATTTATATTGAAGTCTCCCATAATAATTCAGTGCTCGTAACCAGCAATCAAATTTGACAACGTTTCTTCAAAGTCTGACATCTGCCGCCTTCGGTGGCCGATAAACTACTGCTAGTAAAACTGTATTCAGTGGAATTGTTAACTCAATGATGATAAATTCTGGCCTTCCTGCGTACTCGGAGGGTGACGACGAGAGAATCTTATGTTTAATATTATGCTTTACATAAATGGCCACTTCACTGCCACCTTTATTAATATGGTCATTGCGCTCAATTTGATAACCAGATAGCTTAACGAGCATCAATGAAAGGCTAGGTTTTAACTATGATTCACTTATTAAAATTGCATTCATAGAGAGTGGCGTAAAAATTCTCCTCACTTCATCAATGTGCCGCAGCAAAGACTGGGAATTGATGTGAGCAACCTGTAAACTGTCAGGATAGTGAGAAAAAGCATTGTTGATGCACGTCTGAGGGTCAGCTTTGGAGGACGGACGTGGTTGGAAACCGTGGGTGGCAGGACTCGACAACACTACATCACCTTTAGGATGGCTGCCCATCACAGAAAGTTGAAAAACTGACTAACTCACCTAGTTCATTGCCGACGATTCCACAAACCATACACTTAGAAGCCATATTTATACAAACGCACATAATACACACACACACACACACACACACACACATAGTATGAAGCAACACAGAGAAATATTAGAACTTTAGAGATTAAAAATAATTACTTATTAGTATCTTAAAGACTGAAAGAAACTTATATTACTACCTAAATAAAGTTGCACAAGAAGTTAAGTTGCACATGGAAATAGGAAATTAGCAAAGTATCAAAGCAAATACTAAAAAACCTGAAATTAATAAGTTCAGTTGCTTGTTAGTAGCTTAAAGATTAGTAGAAAGTAAACGTAAAGTGTTGAGGATATGTCTATACTAATAACGAGCAATCAGTCTACTTCACTTTGCCGTCTTAAGTTCTTCTGACCTAAAAATTTTGGAAACGGCATGCACCACTTTTGATAACAATCCTACCATCTGCAGTCCACACGTGTAGGCCATACTTCGCAATGGCGGCATTCAGCAGTGCAAGTCGTTCCATCCTGAGGTCCTCGCGAATGGTCACACCACTTTTTGCTAGGAAGTGTTTCGCGCGGAGCACTTCGTTACGCCACCGATAAGAAGTGAATTTCACAATTATTGGACAATTTTTTAGCACCAACACAATGACTTCTATCGAGGTCACTGATGTTGACATGCGGTAGCTGCAGCTTGTTATGAACCACATCGAGGACAAGTGCGTCGGTATCTTCCTTATCACTCTCTGGGATGCCGAACACACGTAGGTTTGATCACCGCAGATATTGTTGAAGCTCGTATTGTGCAAGGAAATGCTCACGCTTCGCCTCCCGCAATGATTCTCCTATCTTCCGTAAGTCTCCCCTGAGTTTGTTCATCTCCTCCAGGTTAAATGAAATAGTTTCTTTAAGTTCACAAATGACTGCTTCTGAGACTGCAGCGGTAACTTCTTCTACAATCCAACGTACTATGTCTTTGGAGCTAAGAAGCTTCTTGACCCGATCTTGCGCCAACTGCTCCAGCTGACGCATCTCTACCTGCTTCGCAGTCATGGCGCACAAGTAGATACTGAATATCTTCAAATTTCTGCGAAGATTAACGTTTCAAAGAATTTTCTTCTACGCTTACGAAGTACGTCACCTCCACAACAACCTGTGTAAGTTGCGAGAAATTACGCCGTGTAATTCACCGGCTGAGTTCTGCTCATTGCCTGTTTTGTGTGTGTTTTTTTTATGGGATAACATGCTGTGCCCCTTGTAATCTATTTTTTTGACGTAAGTATCTTTTCACGTGACCGTATGATCACATCTCTATCTGTTTACCTATATTCCTTGCCTAAATTAATAAAACTACCTGAATTTTTTTGCCTTTCTTTTCGTGTAATTTAGCCTTTCTCACTTTGTCCAGTTTGAAAGATTTTCCTATACACAATTTGTTTATATTCTTTCTGTGTAATGACTACTGACTGCATATTGTAATTCTGCTAAGCATTAGCTCCACCCCCTCTGCTTTGGCGATCTCGTGCCCTATATTCGGACCTATATGATTGATTGTGGTTCTTTTATTCTCTGTCAAGCTTCCTTTCATAATTACCTGGGTAAATTTTTGTTTTTCTGGAATTTGTTTCCTGGCTTAGCCTGCTCTCCCATCATTTACTTGCTTAATTCCTCTTTTATTTTAATTATTTTATTTTATAGCCGGTCATTTTCCTGTTTAACAGGCCTCCCTTCTAAGCATTGCTTATACTTTTTTAAACCTAATTCTACTCTTTTCGAGTTACTCACGAGTTACTGTATATTGTTGTTTTTTAACCCAACAATATTGTCTACTATTGATAGCAGTAGTGATTTGTACACTGTTTCTACAAACTCTGATTCTAGCATATTCGGACTATACTTTTGTTGTAGAATAGAATATCTTCAAAGTGCGACTGACCGCTTTCTCCTACTCTTTACCTTTTTGTGTACAGAAACTTTCTAATTTTTTCTGCTCTGTCTATTGGCAGCAAAGTTTTCTATTACCTATTTTCTACTTCTGCATAATTACCTTGTTTCCTATTCTTTCTAATTTTCTTTCTAATGCTACATTTTCACACACTCTTTTTAATAGAATTTTAGGCTCCTACACATCTCTACTTCATTCCAATTATTTACCTCTCTTGCTGCTTTCTAGTGATCCAAAAATTTTTCTTTGTCTTCATCTGTGTTTCCTGTAAATGTGGGTATCTTTGCTACCTTTTGTATTACTACCATAATTGGCTGTACTTCTTCCATGTTTATTTGTACACTCTGTATTCCCTTTACACTGGAGTTCTCATAAGTTAGGTGCTGTATCTATATTTTCGAATTTATTTTAAACTATCTCGGAAAATTCACTATGGGGTACTTGTTACATCATCAGCAATTCAAACTTCTACAGGTAGTTTATCCGCATCATGATAAGATTGAGATTCTTTCTCTGATTCTGTAGGAATTAAACCTCTCTCCACAATTTTTGCTACAAGGCCTCTCGTTAATCTAGTGGATTTGCGGTCGTAACTCTCCTAATAGGTTCGGATTTTCCTGAATAAATTTATCCTCGTTTTGAATTGGAGAGTTGAATCTTTCTGTGCTATTAGCTTTTGAGAGATCTACAGTTGCCTTCCAGAACACTTTCGTAGCCAAGGACATTATTGTATTATCTTTCTTAGCACATATATAAACTCATATAACTTTAAGTTTCCCATGTGCTTATTTTGTTTTATTGTTTTCTCAGATTATATTTATTTTAACACTTAACATTTCCGTGATAATAATTTGCGAACTTCTTAAACTAACACCATACCCATTCACACTGCTGTTTATTCCCACAAAACCCAACACACACATGCACTATGCATTTTACGAATGGGTGGGTCAGATAATTTAAGTTTACAAGGGTGGCAGTGTTCTCTCACTCATGATACGGTGGCAAAACTGGTATTAGGCAGCAAAGAGGTGAGAAAGACCTTAGGCGCCACCAGTCATACAGTTCTTGGGATCTTACCTCAAGGGCATCTGTCTTTTGAAATCCAGGGAGGGATCAAAGTCAGGAGTGCTAATTATGTAACACCTCTACTAATAAGCAATATTAAGTTGTGGGAGAAATGACAAATGATATGTGTGTGTGCAGATGCCTGTAAAATTTGTATTCTGCAATAATTTTGCATAGTTTATCTGCACATACAGTTACTTTCAAAACATTTTCATTATCTTTGGACCAAACCTATGTACTCAAAATTAAAAAAGGAATTTTATGAATAAAATAATCGCTAAAGAAAAATAAGGAAGCAGCCAGTGTATTAATAAATATTAGTCCAAAGTTAATAAACAGCAGTGCAAATTGTTTCTCTGAATCAGCGATCATGCATGCTATGAGCACTTTGCTCATGGTACCTACAGAGCATTGCATAATTTCATGTAATCTTTACTTATGATCCGGAGTCTCCTGGTACCTTTAAATCAGCATTTTGTGAGCAGCCCAGTGGTATAAATAGCTTCTGATGCAAGGAGGGATAGATTGTGTCTGGCAAAGTCAGCGCGGTGCCCTTTGTGAGTACGTTGGTGTATTATGATTTGAATGTTAGCATTTTGCTCCTATGGGCCCGATAGCAGTTATGTAGGTATGTGAAAATTTTTCTCTTTTTTGCTCAATGGCTTTCATGTTGTTTATTGAAATTTTCATGTAAAAGTTTTTTTTTATGCGTATGCAGAAATTGTAAAGATTTCCTTGAAATGTGTGTGCAAAAACTGTAAAACTTCTTTTAAATATACATGTGAAAACTGTAAAAGTTTCTTTGAAATGTGCATGGAAAAACTGACTATGAAATTTATTTATAATATTGTCTCATAAAAATTTTTCTTAGTTTTCAGCTAAATGACTAGTACGAATCCAAAGGTATGGTACTCAAGGCTGCAAGAATTACAAAATGAATTTTATGATAGTACAATTAGTGACACTGATAATGAAAATGAACATAATGAGTACAACACTGTAAATGAAAAGTCAGGGTTTGAACAAAGTGAAGGGGAAATAACTGAATGTTGGTTGGATGAAAATTATTATTTAGGAAAAGACAAATTGACAAAGTGGGGTAAACGCATGCCACGCTGACCAATAAATATACATACTAAGGCATGTGTCACTCATCCATCCTGTGTCAAGGGCATTGCAAGAAATGGGATTCTGTTTCGGGAAGTTGGAAATTATTTTTTAGAGTAACTGTTGTAGGAGAAATTGTTGATTGTACAAACAAGTGCCTAGTAAAAATTAGGAAAAATACATCTCGTCCACGTGACTGCCTGAATACTTTATTATAAGTCATGTATACATTTCTGGGTTTATTGGACATGGCAGGTTTGAAAAAGGCTCAGCATCTAAGCTTACGAGAACTGTGGGTTGACGACGGGATAGCTCCAGATTGTTTGAGGGCGAATATGTCAATGAAAAGGTTTTCCACACTCCTTAGGGCTCTCAGGTTTGATGACTTTGACACTTGACAGGAATGGAGAAAAAAAATTGATAATTTGGCTCCTATTAGAAAGATTTTGGAAGAATTTGTTACCAAATGCAGCAGTAATCATCAGGTTGGGGAATATGTAACAATTGATGAAATGCTAGAGGCTTTTCATGGCCATTGCAAATTCATTCAGTACATTGCCAGTAAACCTGCAAAATATTGCATAAAGATTTATGATCTAGTCGATGCAAGTATGTTTTATACAAGTAGACTAAAGATATTAAACAGCCCAAAGCCACATACAAAACTGACAACCGAGTTAGCAGTGTGGTAAAACACCTGGTTACTCCTATACAATAAACATCACCATGGATAACTATTTTACACCAGTCGGACTTGCAGAAGAACTTTTGAGGGATCGCACACATATTGACAGTAATTGAGAAACTTCGTAAAAATAAGTCAGTAAACCCACTACTGTTCCTGGACACAAAAGAAAGGCCAATCTACAGCAGTATGTTTGGTTTCTGAGAAAAATGCCTCCTAGTGTCAAATTTGCCAAAGAAAAGAAAAATTGTGTTGATGTTATCAACAATGGATAACAGTGACACAATTGATGAGTCAACAGATGACATGTGTAAAACAGTGGTCATAACATTCTGCAACATTACCAAGGGAGGTGTTGATGTCGTCGACAAGATAAAGACATATTACTCAGTGTCAAGAATAAGTAACCGGTGGCCACTCACTGTGGTGTTCATGATTATGAATGTAGCCTGCATAAACAGTTATATAATTTACTAGTGCAACACAGACAATAAAATGGATTGTCGTACATACATCAATACTCTGTCTTTGAATTTCATGAAAACTCATTTAGTTACTAGAGCTTCTATTAGCACTCTTCCAGGAGAACTAGTGTGTATAATCAAATGTGTTGCTGGCTTGCATGTTGTGTATATTCTGCCACCAACAACCCAAGGATTTTGTGGCATATGTCCTAGATGTAAAAACAGGTGAACTAAGAAGATTTGTGCTGAATGTCACATACCGATATGCAACGAACACACCAAGTTTACTTGCATAAGTGTGGATGGTGAAAAAAGTGATGAATAAAAGACTGAAGTTATATACATGCAAATAGTTTATCTATTAGTCATCAGTATGATGTGTAATTTTATGTGTATTTATCATAGAAACCCTTTAGAGTGTTAATTTCTCATTTGAAATGTTTTTATTTTAATTACATTGGATTGCAGTGGAATATGAAACAGCGGCATCACATTGGAGTAAATTTATTCTGTGCCATTTCTAGGTAAGAATTTTTCAACTTACAAAATATAGTAGATTATATTTTATTTGTACATGCGTATAAATAATTAGTGATTTAAAATAGCTTTTAACATGCAGTTTGCCTGAATTACCACAGCACTACCTGATTTGAGCAATTGCTCAACATGCGTTGTATCATGTAACTTTTCGTAGTGCACCCTATCGTGTAATTTTTTGTAGCATGCCTTATCGCGGGTTAACTATGAAAAAGAAAGTGCTAAAACTGCAAATAACTATACGGGTAAAGTTATACAATTTTAAAGATTCTGAGCGAGGCTAGGTTTTAGTTTATATTTTAGTGCAATACTCATTATTGATAACATTCATATTTGTAGAAATGTTCACTTTAACACACAATGTAGATTAAAAGAATAGCTCTCCTTGTTGAAATATAGTAAAACCGTGAGTATCTGAATTTTATCGGAAATAATTGGCTAAAGATATTTCGGTCGCAACAAAATGCCAGCTTGAGCTACATACCAGGAATCCCCCTCCCAGTTACGTTCTGAGAATCTGCATCTACTCATCAGGAATGTGTTTGTCGCCAGTCAGCTAGTGCCATTTAACAAGTAAACAACTGCAGTTCTAGTGTTACATATTGAAGTGTTTACTATTGTGAGTTTTAATTTTGTCAGTGTTTTTAAGAGAGTGTATTATACCGTAGTTGCCATTTTTTATTGCATAGCAATTATAGAATGTCAGCAAATTGGAAAAGAGTTGTTATAACAATTGGACAAAAACTTGAGGCAGTAAAAATAGTAAAAAAAAAAATAAAACCCCCATTGAACTTCTTCATATTGTGGCTGCTGATTTAGGAGTATAGTTTTTTAGACAGAAATACAAATACTTACTGTATGTTTTTAATATGGTAATATCTAATATTGTTCGTGACTGATAGGAGAAACCCTTGGTGTGGGGACGATGGGATTGTTGTGAGACAGGTCAGGTCCAGGAAAACTGGGCAAGTAAGCAGTTGTTCGCTAATCTCCAGAGCACTGTGTGATGATGTGTGCGCAAACATTGGTTCCTATTATTGGTGCTGTCAAGCTGAAACATATTGTTGGTTTTGTATCAGAACGTGTTGCAAATCATGTCTGTGGAAATTTGTTTAAGATTAAGGTTAAGTTATATATTTTAAGTAGTAGACAAATTGGTGTGATTGCAGAATTTTGCATCATTTCAGATGCAAGGGGGAAAAATTATATTCAGTATTGAGCCTAGTCTAGGAAACGATGTCCCTTGTTACAGTATGTATAGGGAATGTATTTCTAGGGTGCAATTGATTAACCTTATGCACTACTTAATACAAATGAATTACAGATGCCTCCTGCTAGTGAAATTAAAATTCTTGGTAAATGTAGCATGTTTAAACTTAAATCATTATTGCAGAATAATTTAAAAATCTATCTGGAAATTATGTTTCTTTTAAAAGTTCAGGCTCCCAATTGCTAGTTCTCACCTAACCCCCCAACCTCTTTGTCATCCTTCCAAAAAGCTCCAAAAATGACTGATATATTGCTTTTTTATAATATTATTCCTAATGCTAGTGAAGTAGAAACTGTGACTTTTATAATTTTGTGTGTGTTGTTGCTGCCTGAGTTTTTCCCAGATAGTTAAGAAAGATAATTTTTTTCACTTTATTTAATATGTACACACAAAACAGTATATTAATTGAACTTATGATTTAAGAATTCGGCAGAAATAATAAAATTTGTTGTTCAAGTACACCTTTTGTATTTTTTTTTTTTTTTTTNGGGCTTATGACCTTTTCTTTGAGATAGTGTCAAAAGATGAGTCAACGTTTCCACATTGCACAGTAGTGAATGCTTCCCCGTGTGCCTATTCACGTGTCATTACTTCACCTCACCAAATGCATACCTTTAAGTTCTTTCCATCAGTTAAGAACAGTACTATATGCTGTGCACTTAATTCCAATACTTTAGTGTAATTTTGCAGACTTTAGTGCATTGTTTACCAAGATTATCATCATATAGGATTATCGTAAATTTTGGTTATCAGAAACGGGCTCAGCCTCCATTACTTCCGATAGATATTTTCCTGTATATGAAAATATGTTCTTTAAAATCTACTATTTGCCATAAAAAAGCAGTTGGATGTTTCTTTGGCTTCTAGCATACTTGTTTAAGGCTTTCTTGTCCATGATTTTCACCTTTTCCTTTGGACGCTCAAAACACAGACTTGAAAGGCATTCTTCCTTCATTGTAAATTTAATTATGTCTTTACACAATGCAGATTGGTAAATGACCACTCTGCTGTGTATGTTGTCAGTGGTATAAATAGAAAATAGATTATTGCTCTCTTTACTGCTGAAAAAAAATTGGTTTCTGGGAGTAAAGAAGCCATTGCATAATTTCCATTACCAGTGTCCTTCCTTTCCATTCATCATGCCATGATATAGCTTCTGCTTTTATGTTATCAGTATCAATTTTGCCAACATTTTAACACTTTCCATTAACAGTGCTTTATGTATGTTTTACAATGAAGTAGGATGCAAAACATTTTGTTTGAGAGGTTGTTGTTGCTTTCAGATCTGTTCTCAATGATGTAATGAAGGTGAACAAGTATGAAATAAACATTGTATTTGTGTGAGTTTGATTTTTAACAGTTTTTGCAGTATGACTGCTTTCCAGCAAGCATTGGTATTTTTAATAACAATGTTAAGCTTTCTTGTTATTTTTCAGTTGCAGTAAAAGTTTTAGTAAACTTTGCTTCTGCTTTGCTTCTCTGCTTCTCAAAAATCTGAATCATATAATTTTGTACATAGCTATGGACAGAATGTATGTCGCTATCCACGGTCTGTGACTGCAACAGGCTCAAGTTATAAGGATTATCTTGATATGACTTCCAAACGGATAGCAAAGTTCTCTGAAGATCTCGCATTGTGTAACTGAAAAACATGGCAGTGAGTATTATGTCAGATGAGAGTTCCCACAGAACTTCCTTAATCGCAAAGAAATGTTGTGAAACTAAATATATTGACTTATATTTTTCAGTCCATCTGGTGTTGCACAGTAAAGGAATGTTTGTCACAGGTTTTATACACAAAACACACAACTCTGAAAAATGTTGGAACATCCTTCATAGACGCGATGATATTCCTTACCTCTAGTGGAGGATTCAGACCCATGTTGCAGAATGATATTGTTTTACGTGGTCAAAAATTATTTGAACTTGTTTTCAGGACCCGTTCAACTACTTGTGTGCATAGTGTAAGGCTCGAATTTACAATAGCCTGGCGAGCACGACACGACAGTCCTGGCATAATGCCAGACCACGAAGAAATTTCATATTTTATTCAGTGTTCACAGTACCCCCGACAATATCTGCCCAACAAGTGTTGTACTTGGTTGTTAGAAAATTCTAAAACAGCAAATCATACATATAATTTACATTTTTGACATGATGATAAAGTGAATGATTCTTTTCTTTTGACAGTATTTGAATTCATACTAAAAATATATATTCATAAACAAACCAAAACATGATTTTGGCGACAATTTATTGTCTATTTACTGCAATACAAAAATATATAAGAAATTTTGTTTTGTACTGTTGTATTTGCATTCTTTGCGTGCCCTGACTAGCCATACACGACGGGAAGTATAAATAGAATCTACTTTCATCGGGCTGTGATTTTGTCAGACTGACGTCACAGGGGCCTTGCTTTTCGTTGTCTGCTAGTCTTTTTCATCTAAGAATTCCGATTTTTGGTAGATTGTGTAGAATTTGTAACAAATAAACAACTAGATTACGTATCCTTCTACCACCACGTGGTTTCCACATCACCCGACTGTCAAAACATGTTTCGTCTGTAATGACTGATGTCGAAGAGACATTAAGCCTTACCTACCTACATGAAAACATGTCGCCAAGCTGCTCACTCATATATAATTTACAAAAAAGTATGACTCTGATGACAAAATATTTTATATTTAATAAACAGTGAGGCTCGAGTCATTTTCTATGACATCCAGAGAAATGTGTTACTCTCATAAACCTTGCAAAGCTTTCAAAATTGCTTAATGATTCATGCATTTATGATGTGATGTGATACAGCTTGGACTACGTCAAAAAGAGTCTACGTGCAAAATGTATTGTTTCACTTCTTAAAATAGATTTCAACGGTGAAATTAATTGCAGGTAGCTACTTTTGATGTTTTACAATCATAGTATATGCCCAAAATTTTTCATTAAAATTTTTTTTGACATATGGCAACATTGCATGCCAAAAACATGGAGAATGCTAACTGCAGAAATTGTGTATTGGAAATAGATAATGAAAACCCATTACACTGCACATCACCATATATGAGTGAGACACACTTTAGTAATATTTTTGTACACAACAGAAATATTTCTGTGTACAAGACTTGAATGGTCTTGGTTCCGTAGTTGCTAACGTTCCACTCTTGTGTTTTGAACAAGTTGAAACGACAAAGACTTGTTTGTATCCAATCTTTTGCATTAATCACAGTTTATGATTAACATGTTTGTTCATAGTGGTTTATATTCTGCTGTAATTTTCGATCTTTACTGTGAATACCCATTCAACATAACAATAAATACAGATGCAAATTTACCTGAGAAAATTAGTTTTAGTTTGTGCTTTTCACCACTAGATGGCTATTGTCCTCTAAGGCGGTAGGGATAGGCTAGGAGGTTCTTGGCTTTATGCTCCTCATTTGTGACAAGGAAGAAGGAACACAATTATTATGTTGGTGCTGTCTACATTATTTCCCCGAGTTTTTTGCTGTTCATTTTTCTGGTAGAAGAGACAGTGGAACAAGCCATGTTCATTTTAGGACCAGTGTAATCAGGTTATAGATTTAAATGAAATATTTAGTGACAAGTTTTAGACTTACTTTATTTTACACCAACCCCAAAAGCATGGGTTATTGAATTTTATTAAGTTATACGGAAATATTATAATTGCTGCATATTTAATAACACATTTGACGTTCAGTGAAGTCCACATTCTACATGTTATTATTGTTACCGTCTGATTGTCCGTTCTTCTTTCCCCCTCCCAGCCCCCTGTCCAAGCATGTCAGCATTTGGCCTGCATGATACATCCCTCCGATAAGTCTGATCCTTTGATGACATAGTGAGGAGAAGGGAGCTGTGCCGTACCTGTGATTGATGTCTCATGCCTGGTGACAGCGAATACCTTCCAGAAAGTCGGGGATTACCTCCTTCGGTCAAGAACCCCCTTAACACTGAATTAAATTATTGGGGGCATGCGAATTTGCGGAAATATTCAGAAAGGGTGGCCGATGCTTTGGAGTGTTCCGGCGGGTTTGGTGAACAGCTGCAGTAAGCTGGGAGTCACTGCATGTGTGTGGAAACATTGTGTTCACGTGGACGAGTGGGGTGGTGTTTGTGGTTGACCTGGTGGGAGATCATGAGAGACTGTAATATTGGTGCAAATGGACTGATTAAGAGAAGTGGACTGCATAGTTTATATTAGCAGAACTAATTAATTTATTTATTTATAAATGTAATTATATACTCAGGAATTTATTGGTTTCACAGAGGTTTATAGTTCAGTGAATTGCAGTATAAAGTGTAAACAAAGTTTGTATATAATTTTTGGAAGAATTGTATATAAACTTTTGTTACATTAAGACCTTTAGCTCCATGAACCTGGCAACACCCAGGTGCATGTAACACTGGTGTCAGAAGTGGGGTCAAGGCAGTTAATTAGTGGCAAGTTTGTAGGTTAGAAATTAGGGAGGGTAATTTGTGTATAGGTTAAGAATAGGCTACACATTAAAAAAAATTGCTAAGTCATGCAGAGAATGGTAACCAAGAGAATGTCTGCAGATATGAAAGTACTGCGTGCTATGGTTGGACTTGGTTGTAAAGTAAGTAGTTTCTAGGAATCTCCAAACAGTGTGAATTATAATGTAAATAGTTAAATAAATAGCATAAATGGTAATATAAATAGCTAAATACCTAGTTAGCGAATTTGTGGGTCTGGAAAATAGATACGGTTAATGAAGAGGGCCACGGTGGTGTAGTGGTTAGATTACTCGCTTCCCACCTAGCGAACTGGGCTCGATTCCTGGTGGGGTTGCTCTCGGATTTTCGCATGTGGGAATCGTGCTGGATGATGCCATTGGTCGGCTCGTTTTCTTGGGGATCTCCAGTTTCCCCAGTCCCTTCATTCCGGCGCTGCCGTACTCACTTCGCTTCACCCTCATCGGCTCTCAAGACCTTGATGTTAAGAGCCGCCTAAATATCTTCACTCACTCACAGTAAATTAAAATTTAGATGAGAAAATAGCAAATTAATATAATGGGAAAATATATGCAGTAAATGAAAACGTAGGGNGGGGAAATAGAACAAATAATTACTGAGTTAGTAATCAGAAAAATACAAAAATTTAAAAATACGAGAAGGAAATTATTAAGTGTTAGTGAGTTAGTGGATCAGAAAATCAGTAGAGCCGGTGACACAGTGGACCAAAAGGTTGACAGCATAAAATGTGAACTGAAGCAGGGAGTAAATGCCCTCAAGAAAGAATGGCAAGAATTTATTTCTACAGCAGCAGGACAGAAGTCATTCTATGGCTAAAGAGGAGCAGAGACTGATCAACACAGAGTCAACGGGTGAGAGAAGTGTAGAGAAAGTAGAGGTAGCAACCAGTACAGCAGCCTCAGGAGAGACCCAGCCGCTCTGCAGTTTGAGATCTGTGTGATCTCTGCCAGGAATGGAGAGCATAGCCATGATTGAGGCTGCCCTCTATAATAACCAGACATTTTGGTAGGAATACCATTATTAGTTTAAGATTGTCGCCACTCGAAATGGCTGGCCAGAGGAACAGTGTGCCTATTACCTCGCAGCTGTGCTGAGGAGCCCAGCGCTCAGCATACTCCACTCCCTGCCAGAATGACATTGACTAGAGCACTCCATGTTGGTGTTGGCTTTAGAGCTGTGCTTCTGCGATTGTTACCTGCAACATGCCCAACTATGGAGCTGCACCCAGCGGCCAGGGGAGCCACTGCAGGAGCTTCGGTAGAACATTGTGTGGCTGGCCGATTTGTCGCTAGATGGGTATCCAGAGACAGCACAAGATATAGCAGTCTGTTTCTTTGTGGATGCCATTGCTGATATGGTGTTCGGCAAGCGGTAGGCCTGGTAGAGCCACACAACATGCAGAACACCCTGACCCAAGTATTGAAAGTGGAATTGGCAAAGCAGGAGCCGACTATCAGACATGTGGAGCTGGCAACTATGCAGTGCCATAATGACAAAAGGGGACATCTTGAGCATCTCAAAGAAGTTGGAGACCAGCAAGACAGATATTGCTACAAGAGTCTGTGCTAGGGAGTTCTTTTGTCTACTTAAGTGCCGGGAATGTTAAGAGTGTAGCTAAACAGGACATTTGAGAACCCAGTGTCCCCAAAGGAACTGTTAGATGCAAGAGCCAGAAATGAATACTTCTGAGAACATTTTGAGGGAGCTGAATTCAGTGGCGAGAGAACTTGCAAACAGGGTAGAGGCAGTGGCACCGGTTCCTCGCCCACATATGCACCATAAGAATGTTGGAGCTGTGGCAATTTGGGACACTTGCAAACTCGATGTCATGCCACCCAATACTAATCATTGAGAAAAATATCAGATGACACCTTCACCTGCAAGTAAACCAGATAGCAATATTAACAATAATCTGACAGACGGCTCAACCAAAACCTGTGACCGCAACGAGCCTCAGGAAAGGAAGAACGACTGTTAACTATTTATGAGGAGGATCAAGATACAGGGATCTCTGTTTCTAAATAATCCACCTGTAGTTATACTCTGTTTCATTTACGACTGCCATTTTTGGACAGTTCTAGAAATGTTTTGGCAGTGTTGTTGCTCTGCTAATGTATCCCTCTGCCTAAGCTGTTCTGACACTTAGAAGCCATGCTGTTTGATGTATCAGCTGTTGACATTATGCAGAACTGCGATGTTATATCTACAGCCAACATTGCCTCAGAAAGTGATATTTTTTGATGCAGCAGAAACGGCAAAATCCAAAATGTGCATTTGAAAAAGACTATTTTCAAAATTTTATAGTAAATTCAAATGTTCAAAAGTAAACTGTATCTTAGTGCAGTGTTTCATCCAGGTGTTAAATAATTCCAGTCAGTGTTTTTGAACGGCTATAATTTGCCACATACATATTTATTACAAGGTATACAGTATAGATATCTTTAATTTTTTCTGTTGTACAGTATAACACTTTGTCACAGACTGATTGCTATGAGAGTGAGATTGTATTACTTAAGTCCGTATTAAATTTAATAAGGTATTTTACTAACTTGCGCACATAAAAAATTTAATATATAATTTCTTTTCTTGGTAAACATGTAGACGTGGAAAGAGGCTGGAAACTGGGTTGGAGGTGGGTTTATTCATGATCATTATTTATTTCATAATTACTTTTTTCATCCTTAGCATGTTTTCCTATTAACTGCAAATTTTTTATTAATCAATTGCCAGTTCTTTCTATCTTTTAACTTTGTTCCACCTTTTAAGTAGTATTGTTTTCATTATTTTGTTAAATTTTAATGTTACAATTTTATTCCTGTATGAGTCACCATCAAAATGTGTTTGTGTCATGAAGGAAGCAATATTTGGTACCTTACCTGCCATATTCTCTGTGACACATGAAAAGAAGTTAAAGGTTGACTGTTGCTGCAATACGCTTAAGAAGGTAGCATGCTTAAAGTTTTGCCTCTAATAGTCATAGTGCAAAAAATTCATAGCAAGTTTATTTTATATTTAACGTCATAATCATTACAAATGCATACACTTGGCCTAAATGAAATAATAATTCTAGAGTGACGTATGAACACAATTCACGTTTTTAAAAATAGTTTTGTACACTGGAAAGAACAACATAACACTACTTGTAAAAAGTGATTATAGATAACTTGACTTAGTTATGCTACAGGCTCAAGAATTGTCAGTTCACATTAACTTGACAAACTATTATTGAATAACATTTTTAAAAATGCATGGCTTTATTTTCACGTACTTCAGTTAAAATATTTAATTAGCTTCAACCGAAAGTGGCAAACTCAGGTACCCTAACACTAACACACTGACATATGTTTAGGCTACAATAATACTTTGTAATTGTACTCAAAATAATAAAATCTAAAAAATGCCAGACATAAGTGTGCGTAAATAAATATAGATGACTGTATGCACAAATGTGGCTAAGCCTACGGAATGACTTCGGCCTCGTGTAACTACACGTAATGAAAATAATCAAAAATAATTAAACTATGTATGAAGATACCAGATCTTATCTGATACTGCTGAAATTCCAATTCTTACGATTTACGCTATTTTAAATGTCATGTTGATCAAAAAAATGCCTAACATATTACATGCTTCAAACAACTGGCACTTCAGTAACAAAAAAACTTTGTGTTAAAATTTGTGTGTGTTCATTCTGTAGTTAATTCGTACAGGTAACTAGGCCGCACACAAGGGTGAGAGAAAAGAAACACAACATGTTGCCGGAAGTTCAACTGTCATCGTGAGAAAATGATAATGAAATATTAATAACGCACCGAAAATTTTACTGTACGGGAAATAGTATAATAATTGGTTGCACTAAGTCACTGTAAAAAACAAAGTCTAAAGAAATGAAACTCTGAACGTATATATTCTCTCATGAAAACAGAGTAACTAACATAGCGTCCGTCACGCGCGAAGTCTGCCGGAGTCTTGCCTTGCTCACAATGGGAAAGGTGGAAGAGGCAGGCCAGAGCTGCCTCATAAAAAATTCATGAGAGTTGAAACTGTTGAAAGTACAAAGTAGCAACGCCAACATATTTTAAAAACTGATTATCTTACTGGAAACTCAACACTCTTGTCAACTTTTGATGAGAATCTTAAATTTGCTGATTTCTTTTGTGCACACTATTTTCAGCAGGTGTTGCCAACGTGAACACATACACAAACATGTTATAAACCAGCTGACTTCAGGCACTGCAAATGGAGTAATTTGTTGTAACACCATTACAAAGTTAGTGGTTCTGTCTTTCAAGAAACTGCCTTCATAAATTAAACGCACTATAATGTTGACAAGACAGAAGGGCAGATAAAGAATATGGTTTCAAGGGAGAGAAGTTGGCCAGAAAGAAGCAGAAAAGGAACATAATGCATATTCAGCTGACATTATAAACAAAAATGCTCTATATTGTCAGAGGGTTGCAGGTGACACATTCAAAGGAGGACAGTTAGTGTAGCTGTATGACTCAATTATGTGAAGGTTACAGGTCTCAGTACTACAGAGGTTGGACAGGCACTTATTAAGTTTTGAAGCAAAGGGGTATTACTGCATTCTAGATCCATCAGAGCTCTTTGGGGGAGAAATCTAAGGTGGTTCACATCGACTGACTGGCACTCAAGGTCCTGTTGATGCTGAGTCTGTTTGGTACAAAAAGATTTAAGGAGGGGGCAGTATTATGAGCCAGCATTTTGTCTTCTTTCCCCTCCTCGGCCACCCATCCCAGCCTCTCCAGCAGCTAGCCTACATGATGCACCGCTTAAAGATGGGGTGCGGGAAGGGGAGTTGTGCTATGCCTTTGGTTGATGTCTCGCACCTGATGGCAACAAACACCTTTCAGAAAGGCGGGCATTACTTCCTGTGGTCAAGAACTCTCCGACACTGAATTGTGTCACTGGGACCATGGTATGTGCGGAAATATCCAGAAAAGGTGGTGGATGATTATAAGTACAGCTCTCGCCCCACCAGTGGGAGTTCTTATGCTTGTAGAGACGGCAATGTGTTGGAGTGTGCGGGTTAGACGGCGGGAGTGGTGACCTAGGAATAGCTGCGCATGCATGAAGTCTTCAGCATTCTCGCAAACGAACGTGGCAGTGTTTGCACTTGACCCAGATGTCTGAGTGGAGGTGCAAGATCACAAGAGACTGTAACATAGGTGCAAGTGGACTGATTCAAAGAATTGTACTACATTGTTTATAATAGCAGGACTGGTTATTCATTAAATTGATTTACTGTAATTAGTTACTGAGCAGTTTATTGGTTTCACAGAGGATTATAATACAGTGAATTACAGTAGACAGTGGAGGAAAAAGTTGCATAAATTATTTTTGGTATAGTGTAAATAATTAAGAAATTTAATTTTAGTTATTTTATTTTATTAAGACATTTATCCCCCACAAACCTGGAAATGCCCTGGTGTAGATAACATTATGATGTTATGATCAAATTTGTTTTATAATAATTGTCATTTAATGTTACAATTTCCAATTTTGTTAAATTTATCATGTATTGTGAACACAAAATAATTTTTTACTTATTGAATCATTCCTGCCCGAGTTAAATTCAGAGTTTAAGTCATACCAGTTTATCTGCTATTTTGTAAAAATAAAAAAAAATAAAAATAAAAAAACTTTTTACTCATTTTTTAATGGATAGCGAGTTTCACATACAGAATTAACCAATAATTATGTAAATAAAAATAATTGCAACTAAAACTGACAAATAAGGTGAGGTAAACCTCTATTTTGGAACTGGTTGTGCACCAGGTACTGATAAATTTCAAGTCCGTTTCGAGTGTATACACAATTGTTGAAGGATAATTTCTAGAGGACATTAATTTTAAATCCTTTCAGTAATTATTGTATGCAGGGTAAAAGTAAAACTTTTGCAGCATGTTGAAAAAGTCTGCAAATCCCAAAATCACCATACATCATTTGAACAATTGTAACATTTTTAACATACATGCATTTGAGATAAATGAAAAAAATTTAACACATTTGGAATCCTTGCGCTATTCTCCACCAAATCCAGAAATCTGTTATAATTTTAGCGGTTAGTTTGGCTGTATCAACGAGGTAGACATTTTAACATTGATGTACAAATTGAAGGCAGATAGCCGAGATCTGGAAAATTTGCAGACTCTGTGACCTGTAGTTAAGAATTCAGAGGACGGAGAATAGTATAAGTGTCACATGTTCTGTTACATTAATTATTTTCTTTGACATAACAAACTAGCTCTTATCTGGTATATGCCTGTAATAATAGTTTATATGTACACACATTTGCAAGGATAATTGATCACCATGAACGAATCATGTAAGGTTTCCACACAGTATTATCATATCCTGACATGTGTCTCATTTGCGTTAAATGCGGTTTGCAGTCGCGGATGTGCCACTACGTGGCATATATATCCCTCCCATCATTCATAGCTGCAAGACACCGAATAAGGCCTTAGTAGCAGTGTGAAAAGTATGAGTCACAGAGCCAAGTTCAGTGAACATGCATCATGCTCCAACAGCGCATTAGACAAGTCTTTGCCCAGCTGAATGAATTTGAGAGACCCCACATCGTCAGCTTCCGAGAGTAAGTTGGACATTTCACCACATTGCTCATCACTTGGAACTGCTTTGCGTACACTGTGAGTCGGTGTTGGATGCAGTGTGAACAGGAGAATACACACACCCATCAATAAGGCTCAGGTCAACCTTGACAGGCTGTAAGCACTTTATGAACTTCGCTGCGTACCATCCCAGGACACGTCACAGCAGCTGGGGATACGCCTGTGTCCACCAGTACCTTATTCAGGCGGCTAGCAAAGTAAGATCTGTCATCTGTGTCTCTTATGATGTTTATCATTACGACCTGAGTATCGCCAAGCTCGTGTGACCTTCTGCCAGGAATGGGCAGCATGGCTGCTTGTGGATTGATGGCAAGTGGTTTTCAGAAATTAATCACAGTTCTTTCTGGGTACAGACAACTGCCATATTTGTATCTTGAGGTATCCTGGCCAGCACCATGATCCATGCCTCATTGTAGAACAGCACACTACCCTAACAAGAGGTGTCATTGTGTGGGGTTGCCATTTTCTACAATTCCCGCAGCCCATTGGTGCTGATTAAAGGAACTCTGATAGTGTCGCAATATATCCAGGAAATTCTGCACGCTTCCCTTCCTGGTGCAGTTCAATAACCCCATTTTCCAGTAGGATAATGCCCAGCCTCTCACAGTACAGGTATCTCTGACCTGCTATTGTAATGTCAACATGCTTCCTTGGCTAGCAAGGTCCCTAGACCTTTTGTTTTCGAAAACGTTTTGGCACCAAATATGATGGCAATTTTGGTCAATGGTAACAACGGTTGATTTGGAGGGTTAGTTATGCCAGCTTTTGCAGGTTCTTCCTCAGGATAGCATCCTATGTCTGTATGCCTCTGTCTGACTGCATCGCCACCTTCTCGATGCTAGAGGTTGTGTACATGCTTGGGGTTGTACAATATTTTGATGTTTTTTGTATACATACTACCATGTCGTGTGTGAGTACCCACTTTAGTACCCCTGCAATGGCACCTTCTTTGTGATCAATTTTTTTGCAAATGAGTGTATATAGTATGAAAATGACTTCAGTTAAATTCATTAAAGTTTGTCTTGAGAAAATCTGTTTTCTTCATTATTTCATTGATAAAGTGATGTTTATTAGGTAAATTTTCAAAAAAATTGATACTCTAGTTATATGGTATTTTTGGAGCTCTACCATGCGGATATTTAATAATAAAACAGTATTTGTATTCATTTGATAAGCATTCATAAACATAATCGTACTAATGATGATGAAATACACAAAATAACGACCCACCACAAGTGTCGTAATTTGTTTAAAATTATGTTGACGTCAATGTCATTTGCCAGTAGTATTGTTGTAACATTATTTTGAGGAATGCACTTTTGAGATAAAATCCATGTGCACACTTCAGTGTACTGAAATTGTAAACATTATACAAATTTATTAACTCACAACAAACAACCAGGAAATGCAAAGACAGTTATAATTAATGATGTGGTACATGTAATAAGCTGATGGGAAAAATATGTTGACAATACTGAATTTAAGTTTACTAATTTTGTTGAGCATATTTGTTCAACATTAACTTATTGGACATTGTTTATTTTAGTTTCATAAACCAAAATTGTTTATGTAAATAAAACAGTTAATTTGCATGTGTGTGAGATTGTATATTGGAGAAAAAATGCATAATTTGGTTAATAAATGAAACCATCCTGTGTAAATACTTAATGATTTGAAGTTGGTAAGGATGTTACTCTTCCCCTTTAACTTTGGTTTTCATTGGGAGAAACCAAATACATGTGTATGAATAATATTTTCGTAAGCACTGCCTGCACTTTGTAAAATAACAGCAATACTACTGCACATTTTCAGAAATTTGGAAGTACATGCGAGGAGGGTGGCTATTATTAAACGGTAATACCTGTCCTGCTGGGGCTTTCTATAGTCTGCATGCTTATGATAGCCTTCTTTTTACTTTTAAAAAGAAATACATTGAACACACAGGAAACTTCTGAATATGTTAAACGTGTTTTATAGTCTAACAGATGAGTAAAAAACTGCCAGGAGATAAGTGAAAAACAAGGTATACAAATAATTTTAAAATGCAAATTTTTACATTAATATTATAGTAAAAAACATCTTGCGATAAAATATTTTATATGAAATGAATTTTATCACAAATCTGCATACAATAATGATTAGGGAAGGTAAAAAAAATTATTTTTACAAATATAAGTTATTTGAAATACTACCTACAGTATTAAAAATATTTCCATTCTTTTAGTTGAAAATGTTGTAATGATACGGTTAATACTAATTTAATTGGGACATTTGGTTAATTTTCTATTGTTTTGTGAGGAATTGTAATGGCTCATCACTATTTGACACTTTGGCTGTGTTAGTATGCTTTATCTGTAATGTGTTTGCTTTTTCTGAAGTTGCAGTTGAAGTTGCATCAGCAATCAGAGATAATGACTATTATGATATTCAAGTATGTTTTAGAAATTTGATTGTTTTACTTATGCAGTTTGGCTGCCATGGGAAAGTTGTTGCGACAGGGTTCACATGGTATCCGAAAGGATTCTGTATTATGCCATGCCCTTATTTCGTTAGGTTTTTGGTACCCTAGTGTGAGGAGTGGGGGTGGACTGTGTGACGACTTTAGCCGTGAACGCCTACTGCCTGCTAACAGATTATTACCAGCCCGCAAGGAAGACACATTGTTGGAGCGTGACCAAATTCATCCACTCTGGCACACCCTTGTGACCTTTTTCTTTTCAACCTTAGTTTTCGGCCTAGTTTTCGTTCTATGAAATTATTTATGCCAGCGTGTGGGGTCGCTAGGGTGCCAGGAGGTACAAATACATACCTCTAATCTTTGTAATTTTCTCACGATGCAAGTTTTTAGTGACCTCAATAATTAGTTAACTCTGCAGCGCTGTTCTGTGCTTCGACTGGCTCTTTGTATATCGGACTGTTCGTGACTCTGTATTTTGAAGAATGTGAACTGTCTTAACTTGAAAAAAATATGGAGGAAATTGTCCGACACTTGAATTCTTTTATTTTCTTTTAATGTGGCGCCTTTATTTAAGTCTAATGTTTGCCGAGTAATTTGAGCTGTGATTTCCAGTCGCCAAATCTGATGTCCTGATGTCTGCGACATTACAATGTAATTAAATTATGTGTTTATTTATGGTTCATTAATTTTTTATTATAACTTTTAATTTTTTTGCTGTAATAAGGCTAAAATATTTTTTCGTGGACTTAATAAATATGTTTGTATAAACACACGGAGTTGAGCATATACATCTGACTGTAATACGTAAACATGATAAATTGAAACAATAGAAAGAAATTTGAGATTAATATGACTAATGGTGAAAATAAATTACACAAAGGTCCTGATGAGTTAAATGCTTAATTCAACATATATTATTAATATATACATATCATAAAATATCTAAATATTACAACGCAATGCAAATAAAAAAATTAAAACACCACCAAATACTTTGCATCAAGTGCACTTCTAGACTCAACACACTGTAAAGAATGAAAGTGCAAATGAAGTGTCTATAACATTTGCTAGATTTCTAATTTGTTGAATACTTTATTAAATCTTAACAGTGTACATAAAATGGTTAATAAATTCATTTTAAAAAGTCACTGCTTTTTTAGGTATATTTCAACAACGATTTTTACCCCTTGTTTTTCTCTTATCGACAACATATATTCAGCTATAAAGTAATATTCTATAATATACTGAGTAAAAAATGTTTGGTATCACCTTGTATCTACAATATTCATCAACACCTGATTATCATGTTCTATTCCGAACATACCTCGTTCACCAGCAGTGTAGGGCCCCTGCAATGTTATTGTGTACTGCCTTTCACGACAGCAATTTTGCACTGTAACAGCTTATGATTGCTACCGTGTCGAACTGCCAATGCTGTGGCAGTGCTGCCAGAGCATCTGAAGCAGTCAGATATGGGTCACATACTATTGAGAACATTCCAATTATTGTAGTTTGTAACCCTGGTAGAGGTGGGACATTCACAAAGGGATGTGGCTGTCCTGCTTGGGGTCAACCAGAGTGATCTCAGTCATGTGTGGAGTACCAGGAAACACATTCAGTAGCAGATTCACATCGTAGTAGTCGCCCTCGTGCCACTACAGCAGCGCAGGACAGGTTGGTAGTAGTAGTCAGCGCCAGGAGACGACCATTTTCCACAGCAGCTGACCTGCAGTGAGATCTTCGTTGAGCGACTGGAGTGCAGGGATTGACGCAGACTATCCGGAACAGGCTTCACCAGGACCACAAATGTGCCTACAGCCCCATGAGGTGTCCATCTCTATTACATTGTCACCGAACTGTGCGATTAGCTGGGGGGGGGTGCACATCTCGACTGGGAACTTGCCTCATGGAGGCATGTCATGTTCACAGACGAGACCCGTGTGTGTCTGCATCCTGATTCACAGTCTTTGAGGGTGTGCCAAAATTGTGGACCTACAGCAAGGCAGCATGACGTCCATCCATATGGTTGTGGCAGTGTGATGTTCTGGACAGGAATAGTGCTTGGTAAATGTACGCCACTTCTGCACACCACCACTACCCTAACAAGCCAGCAATATGTGGAAGAGGTTCATGAACCTGTCGTGTATGCTTTTTGTGCTGACATCAGTGACCAGTTCATCCTCGTGGATGATAATGCTCAACCACTAGAGCACGGATCGTGCAGAACTTCTTGCAAGAAGCGTTCATCACACGAATGCCTTGGTCAACTCGACCGGACCCAAGGTAGCTAAGAAAAGCATTACAACATACTAGTACCAAGCAAGGAGGTGCAGTGTAAGCCTGTGGACTCTCATTCATTTATATTTCTTGAATATTTAAAGAACTGTGAGTATGATAAGTAATTTTCATTAGAATTTTGAATGTAAATTTATGCCATTATTAACTGTAAATCATTTATTGAATTAAATATTTGCATGTGTGTCAAATAAAGAAATTTTTGAGGTTTATATACATTGTATAGGCCTATATGTAATGTTTTTCTTGAATGTTTTCGTTTATGTATTTCCATAGTGAATTGGAAAGTTTTAGAAAATGTTATTGTGTACACTTGCAAACATAGGTAATTGTGGTTTATCTCAATTTTATGAGAAAAAACACTTTTTGGTTACAAGTTGATGTAAAATCATTATTGTCGTTCATATGATTCTGTAACCATTGTTGTAGTAATTTTTAAGACTTATATGAAAATAATTTAATTTTACATATGTAATTTGTCAAATATTTTGAAGTCCTTGGTTTTTTATTGTGCAGCACCAGCAACTATGACAAGTAAGAGGAAAATATTCAACAATTTCAAGTTATGCTTACTTACAAATGTGGTACTCAATTGTGTGGTTCATGAAGTGTCTTTGTTTTTTGTTATCCTATTAGGCAAATATTTAACTCATTGTTGAAAAGCTGTATGTAACAGTGAAAAGAATACTAAATGTATTAATTAAATGGTATTTATTATTTGTCATGCTTAAATCCAGAATCAACAAATTTAACTCACAACAAAATATTAAAAATTATATTATCATCAGTGTACAGCTGGGCATTTTGAATGTCTTGCTTTACTCATTAAAATGATATAAAATAACTGAAAACCTGTGATACTTTTATTATCAAATATGTAAATACAAGATTGCAAAACAATAGTGGATAGCATTGTAAAGAAACGTCTTTGGTTGTTAAGGCATATTTATTATATTAAAGCCGCACAAGGTTAGGCGGGCGCCATCTTGTAACGTTTCGCTGCTTACACTGCCGAGTGTTTACTTGCCACGGCTTGCTCAAGGTAGAATACACGAGACTCAGTACCATTGGATGTTAGTTAATTATGAAAGAAAGTTCAAGTTCCAAGTTATATATATATTTATTTAACTATTGCAGTTCACAGTTCACAGAAGTCCAATTTGCAGAGTACGAACCTTGCAGATAAACATAAAAGTACAGCAAACAGCGCCACAGTGGTTTACCGTTTATGTTAATGTCTCAAAGCTTGCATCGCAAGACTAATTTAAGAAGGCAGGAGGGATGCTCGTTCCCTCCTGGCACCCTAACGACCCCCCACACCGGCGGAAATAAGTAGATAGAATTTAGTTTAAGTTGAAAAGAAATGATTTGAAAAGAATTAACGGTCGCGGGTGCTTGCCGGTGTGGGTTAAATTACTCACGCCTGATGCGTCGTCACACGCCCTATGCGTCCTCTTCACCAGTTGATTACTTTGTTGCCCAGGCGATAGGCACCACCAGTATATATTGGCCTATCGCCCCCCTTCTCCTGCGATAAGTGCCTATCATCTCGCAGCAGCGTGAGAACTGCGCTGTCCCACGCTCCGCCTGATATTGATACTGCTGTGCCCGTTACCGATATCGTAACTGCGTCGCAGGAAACTAAAACTGTGCTGTCAACAAAAACGACTTCGCAGTCCACAAAAACTTGTTGACGCACTCACCTCCGGATAACAAACTTCTCGTATAACAAAACGGCACCGAAGGAACTAATCTAATTAATGATGACGCTTCCCAAAAAACCAAAGTTTGAAACGAAACACTACTGGACTCCTGATAAACGTTAACAGCAAACACGGGAAACGAGCCAGCACGGCTTTAAACTGAAAACCCGATAAAAATATTACGAAACTTTCCCAAGCTTCATACATACGAAAGAATTCTACACCCAAGTCCCGAAAATTTAAGTATATTGCGTCATTACAGCATTTTGCAGCCAATTTTTTCTATTCGAGTAACTTTTGTTTTTTATTTTCTGATGCATCATCAGCGTTCTCCCTAGAAAAAATATTGAGCTGGGTAGTCCATGAGACCAGCCGGGTGGTTCGTGGAATTAGCTTGATGGTTCTGATAATTCAATATAATAATTATGCAATCACACCTGCCTATATTTGGGATAAGTTGTACTTACTTGGGACCTGTAATTTATTTTTTATAGCAATGTGATGCTAAGTAAGCCTATAACACAGCTAAGTTAAAAATGATTTACCTGCTAAATATACTACAATATGTACGGAACAACAGAACAATGTTTCTAGATTAGCTACTATCACTTAGGCCTATTTCCTTTTATATTGTAACTAGCTGTGCCCACGACTCCGCTCGCGTGGACTACAAAATTATTGTTCAGGTTTTTTTTTAAATGAAGTCCATGCTTTTTATACTTTTTCCTGACAATGTCTGCACTTGCTTTTCAATTTCAATGAGTATAAGGTGAAATAATTCATCATAGAATGTTGCTCGCGTGGTTATAGTAACAAACTTATAGGGAGAAATAACTGTATTTATTAGTAGACAGACACTGATCATAAACACAGAACAGAGCATTAATGACATCATTTTTTGGTGCTAGAATCGCTCTTTTACATAGCCACTGGTCGTCATTTATATTTATTTGTAGATCTAGTTAAACGCTAGCAATCAGTTTTGTATCACACTACACCAAATTATTAAAATCACACTTTAGTGACACACAGCCGTCGGCATCTGTTTCTAACTGCCCATCTCCAATTTTTAATAGTGTATCAGTATAATGTCCTGTATCATCATTATTGTAGAGGTGCACTCTCATATTTGTCATATCTGAATTTCTTTACATTTGCCCATAAGCTTGACGACTTGAGACAAGCTTTGATTTCATCTGCTGGTGTGCCCCTCTGAATCAACGGTAGAGTTTGGCGGAAGTCACCGGCCAGTAATACAACCATTCCTCCCATAATGTCTGTATTGTTTCGTATATCCTGTAGAGTTCGGTTTAGGGCCTCTATCGCTTTTTTATGTGACATTGTGCTTTCGTCTCACACTAACAACTTACATTGACGCAGCATTGTACCGCAAGCGCTATTTTTACTAAAAAAAAATTTCCTGAGAGAATGAGATATTTTTTCGGGATAAAAAGTAGCCTATGTCACTTCCCGGCCCTCCACCTATCTCTGTACAAAAAAATCACTTTGCTCCGTTGCGACATGAAAGGAGGACAGACAAATAAACAACTTAACAAACACACTTTCACATTTATAATATTAGTTAGGATTCTTTGCTTCTTCTTTGAACACCATATAGTCTACCACCAAACATAACACCAAAATACTACAATATGCATGGAACAATGTTTCTCGACTACCTACCATCACCTAGGTCTATTTCCTGTTATATTTGAATTTTTCACGTCTTCTTTGAACATCACATGTCTGCTACTTCCTCATAATCAAACATTGATGTATCTGCCCCTTCTAATGAAATAATAATATGATTATTTAAAGTGTTTTTGTTCATTCTGTTTCTTTTACATGTCTTTATCCTCTTCAGAGCTGAAAAGTCTCTTTCACATTCACTTGTAGAGACTTGCAGTGAAATTCCTATCGCAGCAAGTTTAAAAATATTCGGAAATGATGCTAGCTTATCATTCGTTGCAAGCTTTAACATGCATTCCATTGTTGTTAATTTGTTGTTTGAGTTTCCTCTTATCATTGCAGAAGCAACTGCCCATTCTTTAGCCAAACCAGAGTCATATTTTATTGCTGGTGGATTTCCATTCTCAGAATAATGCTTGAATACAATCCCCTTGTGATTATGAATCTCGTGCATTAATGGGTTTAACATTGTAACAAATGATGATAGTAGTATCATGTCAGGAAACCTAGCTTCCAAATTTTACCTAAAACATCAATATATATATTGTAAACATTTTCTTTGCAATGTTCCATTTCTTTGCTTGAAACTTTCAACTTAAGATCTGAAAATTAATTTGTTATTATGTTAGGGAATTCTCCGAAATGGAACTCTGGTGTTAACTTGAGACTTTTAATGGATGATTTTGTTGCTTCTAAAATGAAATCAAGGTCTGCATCGCACCTCTACCAAGCTTTTGAAAGAGATGGCGACATAGGTAGAATAGCACACTTTATCATTCATCAGTACAGCGACAAAAAAGTATGTTTTCATGCACTTGCTCAAACCTTCTGCTGTGACATAATTTCTTTAAACTGCTTCTCTTTCTAATGCTGAAAAACACACATTAAAATATGCCTAAGTGACTGCACAGCAGATTCGTGTGACAACCACCTTTTATCGGAAGCTAGTTTCAGTTTGACTTGAGGACTGTCTAGGATGATCTGAAGTTCTTTGAGTCCAGCCATTTGCACGGCAGAATTTTGGTAGAAGAAAAACAACTGCCTTAAAAGGTCATTAAATTTGACTAAATATGGTACTTTTTGTGATGCTTGCGTACTTGCAAGGGCCAATCTATCTATGATTTATTCAATGATAATCATTTGTCCATTTGTCTGATCTTTTGTGTAGCTTGGCTACACCCTTGTTATGCCCTATCATAACTGCAGCTCCTCAGATTGTAAATCAACCAAATTTTGCAAGTCCAAATCAAATTCATTTATTGCAGAAGTGAGTATATCTGTGAATGTTTCAGCTTTTCCATCTGGAATGTCTTTACTGCAGAAAATATTTACCTTTGTTTCCATACTGATGGAGCATACATATTTAACATACACTATCAGCTGCTTCACTACCTTTATGTCCATTGTTTTGTCACACAGTAAACTGTAGAAAGTACTCTATTTGACATTTACAAGTACCTCTGCGTTAACCTGTGATGCCAAAACTTCTAAAAGTTCTTGCACAATTCTCTCTGATGTGTAATGAGCATTTTTGCCCAAAATTAAATGTTCAAGGTAAGTACATCCCATGAGTTTGCAATGTTGCAATAACTTTTCATACAATGGTATGCTCCCACAAAAGCATATCTCTGCAAGTTATTCAACACTAATACTGACCGTTCAATCTGGCCTATTCCTGTAGAAATAATACACCTTGCATTTTCAGCTGATGAACATGCAAGTGCGTGTTGCAGAAGTTTTTCATGATCCACCATACTTTCTCTTCTTAATCTCTTTTAATCTCTTGTATGGAACTGACATCCAAACATCATCTACATTGCTTGCTTTGTGACCATATTGCATGCATTTTGTGCAAAACATTCAATTTTCCTTAACAGCTAACTACAGTAGAACCCGTTTATAAGGTTCCCGTTTAAAGGGTTTGCCCGTCTATAATGCAGGATTTTTCTGGTCTCAAATGTTTTTCCCTAAGAACAATAACAAACATTCCCAGAAATAATGTTTTCATTTTCCCGCGAATAATGCAAACTGTTTCTGATTCAGTAATTTATTTCTTGCCACCAAACCATTTCACGTAACTTCAATTCACAACTGAAAGTATTTCATTACATATTAACATGTTTTACATTAGTGTGGTATTTCTTTATTCATAAACGCCATAGACGTCAATGGAAAAGATGCTTAACTTACACTGTTTTTCAAACAAAGTTTGTAGTTTTTATCCCAACCTCCACCCTGCTGAGATAATCTACCAGCTTGACATTGACTAGGGTCGTTCAAGGGGAGGGAGTGAAATGTTTTTACAGCCTCGCACTTTCCTTTGTCTCTTTATTTCTCTCTCTCTCTCTCTCTCTCTCTCTCTCTCTCTCTCTCTCTCTCATTAGGTGAACAAGACGTCATGCCTGACACGCACCAGTGGAAGGCTGTTTAATAGGACGGTGACCGACCATAACATAACACAAATACAGCGTGGATTTTCTGTCTCGAAAAATTCATGTTTCTTTGACTTTCTATAATTTTGACATTTGCAGCGATGTCATAACAGTAAACGCATTTATCACGTGCGGGAGTTGGGCTGACGTACGTACCACAGCTGATAGGTCTTATTGGAAGAACTGTACACTTTCCTTGTAAGCAGTGAAAGTGGCTCAACTCTCTTGCTCTGAAGCCCCTAATGCCACCACCATCCAGCAAGTTTACTATCTAGCCTGACATTGACAAGGGTCCTTGGAGGAGGAAAGAGAAGAGGCCAAATGTTGATAGCCACCCATTGAAATCACTGTGCGGTGGTGGTGCCAAATGGGACTGGATTTATGGTGCATGGTAGTTTTTATAAAATTTGTAGGTATCTAAATGTATAATGATTACTTTCTTGCAGATTTTGATGTTTCAGTTTTTCAGCAGTACAAGATTAGGATATGTTTTATTCCATTGCTCAGTGTCTAGTAGGCATACATTTTTTTGTCAGTAACAGTACAAATGAGTTGAATACACTTGAAAACTGTAGCCTACTACAAATTAATATATATGTTTTTAAATCCTTCGACTTTGATTTTTTTTTTTAATTCCTTCTCATGGTGCAAGCTTCGCTTTGACTTTGCTTCGTACTTAAAAAACTACCTTTGCACATGCGTAGTTAATATTTACGTAGTCAGTTAATGTTTACGCGGAGAAAATTAATTCGTCCTTGAAACAATTTTTAGTGAAAAATTGAAATGAGTGCCTCTGAGGAAAGACACATTTTCATTAGCTGAAAAGTAAAACCTAATCAAGCATGTGGACAGTATCCTGGTAAAACAAGCACAGCAGTTGCTCAGAATTTGGAAATCTCAGTGACTACTCTGAACCGAAGCATTGTTGCAACCAGGAGACAAACTTCCATGAAAGATTTTATATTACGTATTTTGCTTGTAGACAATTTTGTGTGCTTTGGTATCAGGAGACAAACTGCCATGGACAATTGTGCTTGTTTTGCATGTATAGTAATTTTTGCTCATTTACTAATTTTATAATTTTGCAACCAGGAGATAAAATTTCATAAAAGATTATGCATTTAAAAAAAAAATTGTTAATTTTAAAAGTTGTGTGATTATTATGGTGCATAATTTGATATCTTTTGGTGTCCAGATTCTTGAATTTTTGTGTTTCCCTCTTACAGTGTTTTCCTGCTTATAGTGTCACTTTCTTGTGGACCCCTGAAGAACCTTATAAGAGGGTTCCACTCTTCTTAACATTGATACCAAGTAGAATCAATACCTGTAAATCTATGCTTTCCTGAACCGGTAGAAGTGCTTGATGCCTTGTTTATTTTATGTGCACTAGTACTAGTATTCCTACTACTGCATTCACTATAAAATGGAGTTGAATTGTTTTTCGGTGAATCATTTGAGGCATTTAATTGTATTTTTAGAAATTCTAGAAGTTTTTTCTGGTTGGGTTTCCTGGAAGATTTTTTTACTCATATTTAAACAGATTGCAGCAATATTTACAAAAAATTCTGCAAACAAAACATTAACGTGATGGAAATTAAAAAATATATCACATTATGGACTAGTTGTTAACTAATGGCTGGACGATTTAAAAAGCATGTGAATGTGATGAGTTAAGGATGATACATTAAAGTTTCAAAATGTAAACAAATTTTCCTACCGGAATAAACAAAATTACTCGTAGGTTTCAGTACGGATAGCCAACTTTCACAATGTACTGAAGGATTTTTATTTCAGAAAATGATGCCAGCTTAGGCATAAACTTTATTTACATTTTAGGTTAGGTTCTGGTGTTTCTTAATGTGAATTTTTTCTCGTTACCATCCACCTCCTTTTGCAATCCATGCTTATTTTATAAATGAAGTATGATTATAATTATAGGACACTATGTTTGTCTGCCAAACACTGTACACACAACGTGGACAACACTGCATTAAGTATGGCTGCTGTCATCTTGTAAATATTATTTTTTAATTGGGAATGAGAGGATGATGCAGTATGTTTTAAATACTTTTCTTTTTCATTTTAAAGTTAATGCTTAGAAATATGTTTCAAATAATTATTGGCCATACCAAATATTTCGTAATTATTGTTTTTCCTCATACCTACACTGCCGAACAATGTGGTGCAATGGCAACACATTGAACACACAGTCAGTAGGACACAAAACTTTCATTCACAGTTTGGTCATCATAATTTCGGTTTAATTAATGGTTTTACAAAATCACTTGTCTCCAGTGGTTGAGTAAAGAGATTTGGGTGGCTCTTAACATTGAGGTCTTGAGAGCTGATGAGGTTGAACCAAGGTGATTATGGAGCAGCACCTGAATGCAAGGGCGAAGGTACCGAGAGATCTCGAGAAAATTTGCTGACCAGCGGCATCATCCAGCGCAGTTCCTATGTGTGAAAATCTGGGAGTGGCCTTGATGGCAGTAGAACCCGGTTCGCCTTGGTCGGAGGCAAGTAATCTGACACAATATACCACCGTGGCCCTAGCAGCATTCGGGTTATTGGCTAAATCATCCCCAACAGAGAATACTTATCACTGCAGTTATTGCAACAAGACCTTTTTGCACAAACACATCGTACAGCAGCATGAAATTCATTGGTGTGTGATAAATCCCAAACACATCAAGTATCTGTGCTTTAAGTATGGGTAGCTGTTCTGCCATAACAATTCATTCAGCAAAATGTAGGGTCGTGCAAAGTTAAGCTCTGGCCTCATTGATACTATAGTGTCAGTTCTGCAAGAGAGTTATTCAGTAACCTCTGTCATTATCACCTGAAACCAGTATTGATTCCGAGCCACCAACTCATCACTGGGCGCAACAGCAACTGTGTCATTGTCTTCCATAAATGCGTTGCCATCCCCAGTTCCTTCTCCTTCTAACAGAACGACTGCTGAACTATCTGGGTTCACCAGTGTACCATCTCCAGCTCTGTCAACAGCATACTGGTATTGCATTTGCTGCATGAACTGGCATTCAAACTCACTAAGGAACAACATGAGGTTTATGAGACTGCAGTGTCTTTGATTTTATTCAAACAAAGGACTTCCAAAAGAAAAACAAATCATTTTGAGAGTTTATATAATAGTTGATACAATTAAATTAATATTTTCTTAATAATGTGATAGAGTTTTTTTGTTTTAACCATCTGCTGAAACCACCCTCCTATATGTAAAAGTTATGTTATAAAACATCAATGTAAAAAAAGCTTATACGATGTGAGCTGCACATTTAAGTTCAGTTTGCTGAGAAAGTGGAAACGGTGACGACCTTACTCTTGGTATGCTTGGGGTCAATGTTGCCGGATCCAGCTGCTTTCTCTTTACCTTTCATATGTGGTGATACGTAAGACAGTAAATTATTATTTTTTTTTAAAGAATAAACAAAGGGCATTGGTTTTCGGAAATTTATAGTGATACATTATAAAATAACTTCAAAAAAAGTGTAATATCCGGAATTTCCATACACAACATGTAAAAACAAAACAGTGTACTTGCACCACCTAATGATATGATAATACTTAGTTATGATAAAGTTTTGGAAATAAAGTAGAAATTATAACAGTAATTTATTTGGCTACCACCTTTACTTATCAAAGAACATTGTATACCATACCAATTTGCTCAGGTGTCTGGAATGTTATCTACATATTTGATGGTATTATCTCCAATGGCACGAAAATTGCAACCAACGATGAACATAAAAAGCTTAAGGAATAATATATCATATTCATTCAAGGTCAGAAGTATTCAATAGAATTTGAATTTTGTCACTATCTTCAGCAGTTAGGATACTGAATTGATGGCTCTATCTCTAGCAGTTTGCAAATGATGCGTCAACTATATGTATAAAAGGACTTAAGGTTAAAATGTAATATCTACTTATTCAGGGTTGGGATATGTACTAATGAGCAGAATTTTTAAGGGCCTAACCCTAATGTTTTACAACTTATGGCCAACTGTGCCTGCAATAAGTCTTAGAACGTAACACACAAATTTTACTTGCTTTGGGCTGGAAGTGTTGCCTACAATCTGAATATGATAGCCCTAGTGATTCAGAAAATATAGTAAACTATGCTTATAAAAGGTACATTATGGGGGTAACAAATTATCTCGATATACTGATTTTCAAATTCTTATCCCTAGGGGTTTGAAAAATTATCACAAGCTATGCCTATAAAATGTTGTAAGGCTTAACATGTCATACCTATATTCTCAGGGTTGAAAATGCCTACATATGGAATTTCAAGAGCCTAGTCCTAATGGTTCAAAAATTGTGACCTACTATACTTATGAAATGTTGTAAGGCTTATGTCATATCTACATTATTTGGGTTGGAATTGACATACATATTGAATTTCAAAGGCCTAATCTTAATAATTTGCGAATGCAGTCAGCTATGCCTATAAAATGCCATAGATGCTAGTCATAAGGATTTTAATATGACTTGTGGTAGGGTGGCTGCTACCTCATGTTCAGGTGTGATTGGTCACATATACTTGTAAAAATTAATAAAGCAGCTGAATAGCAAACCTGTTTCTATAGAATACATGATGGTGTTGGGCATGTACATGTAAATGCATATTCGAAATTGCCTTCTGAATAAGATTCCCACAACATGCAACATGGTATAATATATCTTAAGTTTCTATAACAATGATTAATATAACTTTTAAAAAAATTAATTGCATAAAGTTTATTTACAAACACGTTGTTTGCTTATTGTGTCAACCCTTTTTCCTGTATTTTGTTGGTGAATAAATGTAATTAAACTATAAAAAATTAAAACGAGAAAATATAATTTTTTTGTACATAACAATTTATGTATTGGTATGCCTGAAAATTATTGCAAAAAGTGTATGTTCAGACCTACTCCCCATTTGTACTGCGTTTAAACATTTTGCTTTGTGATTGGTCCTCATAGCTGATTCATCAAGGTGCTTGTCTTCTTTCACAGTTTGGTAGGACAAGTCTGCTCCCCAATAGATTTTAAAGTAAAATTAAAATTAATTTGTCAAAAGTGAGAGCCCAACCTACATTGCACACACACACACACACCCACACACACACCCACTCTCTCTCTCTCTCTCTCTCGTTTGATGATGGCAAAGTTAGTGATGAATCTGAAGTTCTTCCAAATTGTAATTTTTTATCACTGTTTCCATTGGAATTTATTAATATCAAGGAGCATCAGGAATAGGGTAATGAACTGAGTGAAATTATTACAAAATTGAAATGTGTTGAACGAAAACCTTATTTTCTTGCCAAAACTCTTTTATGTTTGGAAATCCAGTAACAACGTAAAATGTATGGTGTTGCCTACTCATCTAAAACCAATGGTTTAAGTCTATTTTCATTCATCACCTCTAGGTGCACATCTAGGCGCACACAAAATTAGGCCATTTGTAAGCATTTGGATGCTGAAATTTAGGTGACCGAAACATTCAAATGCACTGAGACAACTGTATTTATCATGGTTTCAAGTTCTGAACACACTTCTTTCAATGTAATTAAGTAAAAATTTAACACCACTGTGTAGGAACTGTCTGAAAATAATAAATTGTCTTCTCACTCAAACACTACGCCCGAATCCAGCGGTGTGATGGTGACAGTTGAGGACATGAAGTTGGCCACAGCCAGAACTTCGATGCAGGAAAGGAATGTGGTGCCACAGTCAAACTACCACAACACAGGGAGTTGAAACACAACACTGAAACAAACAGCAGGATACCCTCGTGAAGAGTATAACAACAAATAACATTTCACCAAAAACTTAATTTTCCCACAAATTATCCCAAAGGAAAATGTTTCAAGGATGTTTTCTCTAAGCGACAACCACAACCCAAAACAAGATTGGATCATATCTCTAAGCTAAACATTAACTACTTTCAATAAAAACCCAAAGGAAGACTATTATTATCATAAATTAAAATCATCAAAACAAAATTTCAACATTGGTAGCTTATGTTAAAATACAACCTAAATCTGATGTAATACACGCAAAATATTCCTACATGCAGTACAGCAGGAGGAAAGTCCATCATTTTATTCCATCTTTCTCTGCATGTGAATGAGCCAGCATATAGCGCATAAAGTCGCTCGTCCCACACGATATTTTTGTTTTTGAAATAATGCATCTACAAAAGAATACATTTTTTCTTTCAAATTAATTAACCTATACCAAATTTTATTAAAAATCTTGTTGAACAATTTTTGTATCCCAACAGTTAAAATTATAAAATAATAACATTGCACCATTATGTAAACAAAATATTAATTTAATTTGAATTTGATATGTCAGTTGTTGCCATGACATGGTATGATATTATTTGTATTTAGATTTTATTATATACGGTTACAATTGTAAGTTTAAAAATTTTACATTTTATTGGCCATTATTAAAAATGATTTAACTGTTTAATTTTTTAATTCATTTAAATACCTTTTCAAAATATATACTTATCAAATAATTGATCTTGGACATAATGCTGGTTGTGTTTCCTATTTAATGTAACGGTGCTGGAATTTAAGTTCAGAACACCTTGTTATATTCAAGTGTCACGTAACACTGCACAACCAGATACATTGAAGCTTCCCTCCCATGCTTCACGTAAGTATTTTTAGGCTGGGGAGGACTAAGAACTTTGGTACCCAACTAATGTTTGGAGTTCCTGCGCCAGGACTACTGACGAGAGGTATGGTGTAGAACATGGCAACAAGCCTGCTATTTTCTGGCTCTAGTTGATAAAAATAATTATGAATGGTTTTTAATGTATTCTTATATTTTTCCCCCTTAGTATCTTCCTTTAATATGTGTCATATCTTTTGATTTTAAGTTTGTGTTTCGAAATTCCTTTTTAAAAACTCTAGCTGTGAGTTGCATCTATAACCACTATCTGTATTTCTTTGATTGCAATTAGCTTGCATGATCTTCACAATTTAACATTAGATTTTTGTTCTTAAATTTAAAATAAATAAATACTGGAGTATTACAAGAAATTGAGAAATGCATGCACCTGTTAAGTAAAATAGTACAGTTGACATATGAAAACTATGAAAATGTGTTGATGTTGATAATTACAAAATAAGGTATTTTGTTGATGTAACCACCAATGTTTTACAAATCAAAATGATAGTTTAGTTCTTTAAGTTTAAATTTGGCTTATAAAAAGTCAGCTTTACTTTTTAACAGTGAAGGCTAATTCTAGTATTATCTAGGGCTAAATATAATTTTTGAAACTTACTTGGTAGCTAGAAAACAAACACAAATACAATATTTAATTATACACTTCATTAAAAAAAAATGTAATGTTTGATTATTTAGAACATGTTTCATGTAAAGTGACATAGGACGAAGTAACTAAAAAATTAATGTGTTTCTGAGCTGTACCCATAAAGCCAAAAACAATTCGAATTCTAGGCAACATTGACATAAAAACTTTTCTCTATACAGAAAAACATTATGTACTTAAATTTATTTATAACGTGTGGTGGTGTAGATTACTATTAAAAACTGTGGGTACAATGTAGAGCGAACAAATTCCACATAATTATAAAAAAAAATATGCCAAAGTATTCATCAGAGTACGCCAGATGTTTTGTGCAGGCCAAAACAATACAGCATGTTGGCATTGGCCTTCAGTTCACCAGGCAGTCATTACTAGTCTACAGGTCACCTCCTGACCAAGACAGATCTCCAGAGGGTTTATCGCCGAATAATCTTCCCCCTGCTGGAATGAATGAGTGGAGGGAGGATGACCAGTGCTATTGGAAAGGGTGGGGAAAGTGGCATCGCAGCACTGCAGTGGGATAGGGGATGTGCATGAAAGAGAGACCGATTATAAGAGCAGCGTTAGTTCATGAGATGGCCGTGCTACTTGGACACACTTTTACTCCTCGGAGCCTAGCTAGACAGGAGCCTTAAGTGTAATGGGTTCTCGTTAACTATAGTTATGTTTCATTCACTCCCACTATTCACAAAGTACAATGAACTGAGCTGGAAATGACAGTCTGGAGTTCAGGTAGTCATGGTGCTGATGTGGCAGGTGACTTTTACCCAAGCAATTCTTATCCTCTAAATGGTGGAGGGGCAGCAAGTGTCAAAGTTGTGTCAAGGCTGCTGACAACCCCGACCACCATATAATACAATTTTTAACTCATCTGGCCAGCTGGTCACAATATAATAAGTTGACATGACAAGTCAGGCAGTCAGCTTCGCTAGCTTGACATCCCTTGGGACAACAGTTAATGAGCTTTCTTTTTCCAGTGGCTGCTGTTCTGTTCAAAGTCCCAGCGGTGGGTTGAGGCAAGGGTTCACATGTAGTTACGATATCAGTGGATATTGTTTGTTTTAAAGTTTAGTATTTCCTCTTACCCTCTCAATCGAAAAATTAGTACAGCATACTGAATATCACATTTATTGTGTTTGTTTATGTATATGTGTGGGTGTGCGCATCTGAGATAACTATATATTTGCATATATATTTTATATTTATATGTATATTATAAAACTGAGGTTTTGACATTGCATTACTGTATTTTTTGCACTATTTCCTGGTTTGCAAAGTAAAATATATTATATGGAATAATAAGCAATTTAGCCAGTAGGAAAGGGCATTTTGTGCCAGGATGGTATCGACGTAAACTGCACTGCTGTAAATTTTCTTATTTGTGACATAGTGCACCTTACCTCCGATGCGCAGATATATAAACAGAAACAATACAAATGTTTTAATGGCAAAATAATTTTCTTATGTTAAAAAAATGATTAACACATCAGTATTAGACCCATGGTGATATTTTGTTATGGGAACACATGATCCTTTTTGTGTACATCTGGTGTGTTCTAGGTTTTAACTTTTCTAAGGAGACAAAGAATTTAGTGTTCCTAACATTCGAAATCATATGCTTCTGCTATGTTAGAAGAACATAAAAAAGTATGAGTTATATGTAGTACGGCTGTAAACACACCTGGTAAAGGTGAAGGGTTCCCTAAAATAACAGTAAGCTCTGAAGCCCTTGCTTGATCCATGGTGGCTGTACACACAAAGGCATCGCATTCATGTGGGGGCTGGACCTTGTATTACCTTCTGCATGATTCAGTATGTGAGCACCGAATCGAGGTCTAAATTGTTTGGAGGTGATTACAGTTATGAATGTGGCTGTGTCTCTAGCTATTTTGTGCACAACCGTGCAACTTAAAACTAAAATTTCTTTGAATCGCTAGTTAGCAACTTGGGCCCTTTGTTTATTAATAATTATGATGAATAAAGGGGAATGAAATGGTTGAAACCACCACAGGCTTTTGCCTTTATATGAGTGTGATGTCGTAGCGAGCATGAAAATGAAGGATCCATAAATAAAGAAAAATTCAAACTTCCGCGTCACTGAAGGAATTGTATTCTTCAACTTAATTATGTGTCGTATGAAGGTTTTTCAGGCAGCTTTTGTAGCTAACTAGGACTTATCTCATTGACAGGGGTTCATTAGGTACAGAATAAGTCACTTGGACAAGCTGATAGGAGGAAGGAATATGCAAAGGCCTATAGTAATAAATCGTCCTCTTTTTCATATAGTGGGAATTTGAACAACCATGTAAAATCTAGAGCAGTATGGCTATAACAAATATTGAAGCCAGGTCCTATGCATTGTCATTTGTTCGGAAGCAAAATTTCTATTTGGGAAAAGGTAATACACAGATTTTATTGTGTGAGACTTCATTAGAAAGTTGTTAATCCATAACAAATAATTATACAATATTTTAATAATTGATGATTAAGTTTTTTAATGAATACATTGGTGATATCAGAGGGCTAGAAAATAGTGGTTAACAATTTTTGAGTGTTTGATGTAACCAATTACAATATTCATATTATGAATTATTTATTACAAAAATTAAAACTATTACATTGGGTAACTTAATAGTACAGAATGCCCATAAAATCCCAGAATCATTCAAAAATATGACTTTGAAATTACTAAACGTAGAGCTTTGCGGTTTGTTTTAAATATTGTGCAAATAAAAATAATTCTTTATATGTAGTGGAATTTATATAAATAAAAATGGCGACACTCTAGGAGAGAGCCCAATATGTCATAAAGTATACTGAATTCAATTCCTGACTACTGTCCAACGGAATTATCGCAGCCATCGGAAGAAATCTCCAGCAAAAACAAGCATAATGAGGTGCTTCAACAATTTTAAAGACACAGGTAGTGTTAAATACATTCCTAGAAGTGGATGCCCATCTGTGCCTCGAACAACCATTGACAATGTGCAAACTGCATTCCAATGTAGTCCTGTGAAGTCGAATTGTTATGCTTCATGTAAACTGCAGGAAGCCAGATTAACAGTTCATAAAGTCCTGAATAATAAGTTACGTCTTTATGCATACAAAGTGTAATTGTAGCCAAATGACCACTCTCGGCATTATGCATTCATGTTTTCTATGCATGCCACCATTAATAGTAAACAAGTCATAAAAAATGTGACTTTACAGATGAACCCACTTCAGAACCTAAATGTTCTGAATATTCTGAATGAAAAATACCCTAGGAGGTGGATGGGTTGTAATGGTCTAATCACATAGCCTTCATGCTTTCCTGACTTCACACCCTTGGACTTCTTTCAAGGGGGGTATGTTAAATCACGTGTACAGAATCTGGTTAGTAACATTGCTACCCTTTGTGCAAAGATCAGTGAAGCAATCCAGACTGATGGTGCTGAAATGCTAGCTTGTACCTGGGCAGAACTCAAATGTTGCCTTGATGTTCTACGTGCCACAAGTAGGGTGCACATTGAGATTCTACAGGCCACAAGTGAGGCAAGTATTAAGATTCAGGAGTTACTGTACAAAAAAAACGGTTTGTGATGCAGAACATTTGAAAACAAGTTGTAATGCTCTATCTTTGTTTCCAAGTTATGATATTTTTAAATTATAGCAGAACTTTATGGACATTCTGTACACTAGTTCAGTTTATGCTTATTCCTAATAAAGTTTTGATTCTGCAGCATGTTGATAATATTTGGGATAGGCTTACCAGAATTAGATTTGTATTATTAAAATTTGATATATACAAGAAGAGTATTTGTGTGTGTATACACACCTATATAATGTTTGTAAAAAAAATGCAACACCAAGAAAGATACATGTAATTGAAATGAACTTTATACCACAGATTAGGTACATGACAATACACAATTGATTAGGATTACAGAACTGTATATGATCTCTGTCCTTGAGAATTCAGTGTGAAGCCCCCATGTGCTGCAATCAGAGCACCTAAACGTTTTTGCGTGGGATCAAAGAGGACCTGGATATGTTCCTGGGGAAACTCCCTCCACGCGGTTTGTATGCAAGCCCACAAAGCATCAACGGTGGTTGCTGGAGAATTGTGACGAACGTGTCATCAACCAACCATATCCCAGACATGTTTGATGGGTGACATGTCAGGTGAATATGCAGGCCAGCAGTGGTACCTGTCGTTTATTGAAGAAGTCTTGCACATTCCTTGCCATATGGCCAGGCATTGTCCTGCTGAAATATGGCATGTGGAGTTACCAGAAAGAGCGGCAGTACTTCGGGCTCTAAAACCTCCCTGATGTAGGGGATGCTGTTCAGATTGCCCTCAATACGGAGGAATCGAGATCGCATGTTGTATCCAATGGCGCCCCAAACTATCACACTTGGCGTTTGTCCGCTATGTTGCTCCGCAATGCAGGCTGCCAGATTGCGGTCACCACGGTAGCGCCTAACACGTATGCGGCCATCACTGTAGGACAGGTTGAAGAGGGACTCGTTCGAAAACACTACATTTTACCACTCAGCACACCAGCAACGGAGTTCATGTTCCCATTGCAGTCTGAGGTGTTTGTGGTTTCTGGAAATGGAAGCCGATGCAATGGCATGCACGTCACCAGTTCAACCTGCAGCAGATGGCGTCAAACTGTTGATGCAGACAGGTCCACACCCGTTGCAGTGCTCCAGTGTCGATCCAACACTGTGGATGAGGCTGTACAGTTAGTTACGGCCATGCGGACAAGATGACGGTCATCCTGTGTGGTGATCACATTACGTGAACCAGTACCCGCTTGTCGCTGCATACGGCCCTCTTCTATCCACTGGTTCCACACACACATCATTGTCATAGCAGCATGCCCTATACGATCCAAAGTGTCACGGTATGACAAACCCGTTTCCTAGAGACAGATCATTCTGCCCCATTCGAACTCTCGCATGCTGATCGGCACCCTTTGTCGTCGACAAGGCATACTGGCACTTAGTTTGACAGCTCTTCACTGACTGAGCGTGGCATAACACTGACCTTTCTGATCACACAATAGAGGGCACTGCTGGGCCAACGTATACGCCATCTCTCTGCAATCATAATCACTTATTGCTGTACACTCTTCATATCCTCCGAGTTTGGATTCATTCGGGCCATTCTTCCTGGGTGTTGCAATTTTCAGAAACAATAGAGTATGAGAGAGTGAGTGAGAGTGAGAGAGAGAGAGTGAGTGAGAGTGTGAGTGTGAGTGTGTGTCTATATATATATATATATATATAATATGCACACACTGGCAATGCAATAAAAATTGCTTTGCACAGAAGGAGAAATTAAAATGGAATAAAACTTGTCAGAGGTAACGGGAATGGTAATACTCTTAATTGATTATATCAAAACAATGAGCGGTATATTCTGGTAAAATTTTACATTGGAATAATTCCTTCAGAACATTGTTGAATCACTGCTAGCATGGATACATGTGGTGATACGTGGAAGATCATCCCATACTTGCTGCAAACGACCACTTCAATTGCTGCAGACCTGATGGTGGATGAAGCTGCCATCCCAACTGGTTCCAGACATGTTGTTTAAATGGCAAATCTAGTGACATGGCTGGCTAAAAAAAGGTGTTGACAGCACAAAGGCAATTCCTTGGATACCCATACTGTAGGTGGGCAGATATTATCTCATTGCGTGATTGCCCGTTGGATGTGTGTCATTAAAGGAAGCACATTAGACCGCGTTCGGCAATCGCAACCAAATGTAAATAAGTTGCTATATTATTTTTGATGGTGCATTGTACAAACTTTCACTCCTTGTGAAAATTAGTTCTGTATGTGGTTATTTTACTTGTAATGTGTGTATACATACCCTTGAATTTTATCGGCCTTCGGAGAGAGAAGATTTGCTTTTGAATTTCGGGTAAGACATGGGTGTTTACGTTAAGATAGAAGTCTGCTTGCTAGTCTTCCAACATTAATTGGGAATGTAAACACAATAAACATTATGCAAAAATAATTTTGAAATATTCTAGTATTACACACTACCATGTCAAGATGTTGTTTAGTGTCTTCCAGTCACAGATTTTCGTATGTATGATGTAGTATTTCAGGAAAGCATTTTATGTCAAAACAAATGTATTTGAAAACCCACATTAAAGAAAAGTATTTCTCTTTTTTTGTCTCCTTTCCTTATATTCACTTTATTTCATTTTAACATGTAGAAATTCTACATTGGGGTTATATTACACTTCTTGATTGAAATTGATGTATTTGCAAACGTGTTGATATAGATATATAAATTTGAGTAATTTGTCAATTAAATCTAATAATTTTTCTACACTGTTAAAATGTTTTGTGTACTTGTGGAAATTTTTACGGAAATGTACAGATAATGTATTGAAACATTCCATAATGACATAAAACAGAACTGGGCTCCACACATACAAAATACAAAACCTATCCCTGTTACTTATATGGGCAGTGGTGCTGCAATGGATCGCTCCCAGATTTTTGCACGCTGGTTTGCTGCTTTACTCTGGAATCTCTCATTTCCTCTGCTTTTGCATTCTGATGCTGCTCCATAGTGAACTCGCTTCACCCTCATTGGCTCTGAAGACCCTGATGTTAAGAGCTGCCCAAACATCTCCACTTTACTCTTGTTCCCTATAGCTTCAGTTTTATGGGATGAGCAATAAAAAATGCTACACAAAGTGTTCTCCACTGCTGTAATTAGAAAATTGTCATTCCGGCAGCAGTTAGGATATTCACCACACTAAAAAACACCTTCAAACTTCAAAAAGTTGCACAGACCACTTATAAGAGGAATAAATGCTGTAAACACTCCAACATTTCTAGAAACTGATGAAGTGACTTATGTGGGTCACTTTACTAAAAATAAAACATTTAGTACTCTGAACAGTTGCAGAAACGTAGTAGGTGTGTTGTGTCATCGAGTTTTGAACTTTTGATTTTTGATTCACATTGAAATCCCCCTCATGGGAAAAATAATATTTAAAAATTCTTTTTATATACAGTGAATCACACACATAATGAAAATGAAACATCTTTTATTTCTAATTCCTTTTTATAAGTAGTAATTTTTTTTAATGCATTGAAAATTGTTACTAAAACATACTGAGCATTCATAATTTTATGAAGATTTATGAATAATTTACCAGTATTTTTTCTTTTCTTAATTTTTAATCAGTGTAGACAGTTTAGTAATAATAACTGGCCTTTCACAGTTTATTGACACAAAATAAACCCAGATTTTGTGTAGTCACCAAGCTTGTAGTGACTGTTACAAACATATACCACAGAAAGAAAAAGTTTAAACTCTATCTTACCATGATAAATATTAAGGAAAGTTGTATCAACAGCGATTAAGAAATTTAATCTATTTAAATTACCTAATTATTTTTATTATCTGCAGTTTATATTTTCTCAGTTAATTGAGTTAAAATAATTTAACCTCCAGTTTTGCTGGATAAAGTAAGTAACTTTGTCACCTTAACAATGTAAAATATAACAAGTCTTTTGTGCAAAGTAATCCATAAAGTGGCAAAAGAATAGACTGTTTGAATATTAACAGCATGTTATCGGGTTTAAATCACAATACACCCTGGGAATGACAGAAAATTGAATGCAAGATTACCGAAGAAAATGTTGATGCATGAAAAACTGTCTACCATTACACAGAATACGAAATGCAGTGGTTAGAAAATTAATGTGTGTAAACATTTGTAAAAATATAATTAAAATACATAGTGAACATTGTCATAAATGCTAAGTTACTTTCATACATCACATTTAACCTGTAAAACGGTTGGCACAATATTTGAAGTTACCAATTTGTATTTTAATTTGCCAACATTCTATGTATATATTTTTATATAAATGGTTACCCTTAAATTGTACACAAATGTTTCATTTGTACAACCTTTTTATCAAATATACAGCATGAGAGTGAAAAACACAGACAAACTCTGCATGCATATTCCTTATGAAAAATTACCTCAAACATATGTGACATATGATCTATGATGCTTCATAAGGATGGTACAACGCCCTTGAAGGTGGAGCTGAAGTACATGTTTTTTGTAAATTTTTAAAAAGTATTTGAAATTGAACAAGGGCATTAACGATTGAACGAACATAAGCAACCATAGCAAAACCGGTCACTGCCATTAAATTATGTCATAAAAATTAAGGGTTGCAACCCTGTTGCCGCATATATTTCTGTGATGCTGAAGCCGAATTGGGTTTCCAGTGATGAATTATTAAAGAGCATGTTAAAATTAACGATAAAGGTTGTAACCGTTGTGTTATTGCACCTAGCACACACACAACCTGCATCACCCCTAATGTGATCGAGTGGCGCATGGCATAACACATGTGGCTGGTCTAAATGTATTGAACAGGCATAGTTTATGTGATACTAATGTAGGTTTTATTTGTAATCTACAAATTGCTACAAGGTTGCGACAATAATGTGTTTGAAGATCACACCCCATTCCTCTGTGCAGGCATAACATCACATCCCTGGCATGTTTTCATGTGCATTCGGATAATGGTACCTGCATTGACAAAGTTTGTATGGTTGGTAGGGTTTGCCCAGGGAACCTTTAATAACATACGGATAAGTACAGTACATGTAATTACGTAGTACATCAGTAGAGGCTAGTAGTTCATCTAGAAGTTGTTCAAAGTGCTGACCATCAACTTCAATGCACAGGTCACTGCGTTGCTGCAGACACAGTCTGACCCTCCTAAATGCCAATGGCATGTGGCAGATGGTGTCAAATGCATATTAGCGATTCTCACCAGTAGGCCCTCTTCACTGTCGACGGGCATGTCATACACTAATGATTTAACGTGTCCTCAAACGAAAAAATCGAGAGGCATCAAGTCAGGCAAACGTGCTGGCCAGGCAATTGGTCCACCTCAACCAATCCAACAGTCAGGATATTACATATCCAGATATGCTTGTACATCCCAGCCAAAATGTGCTGCAGCACCATCATGCTGAAACCACAAATAGCATTCGCACTTCCAAGTGGAACATCCTCCAGGAATTGCGGTAGTGTGTGCTCAACAAACCGACAGTAAACAGCAGTGTTTAGTCATGGAGGTAGACGGAATAGCCCAATGAGATGGTCGTCGACAATACCTGCCCACATGTTCACAGAAAACTGCTGCTGATTGTTCCGTGTGTGGGTTACCTTCCACCCACGTGTGGCTAATTCCTGATATTAAAAATACAGTAGTGTGTAAAGCACACCTTGTCCGTTCACAGTATGGAGGTAGAGAAACATTACTGCATATTGCACTGTTGTTAAGTACCGCCAAGCAAATTTTAGCCGACAAGGATAATCGTCCGGACCTGCCACTTGTACCGTATGGAGGTGATAAGGATGCAGTTGTTGATTGTGAATAACCCATATTACAGCACTTTGGCTGGCATCCGTTGCGTGGGTAATGGCTCAGGTGCTGGTGGATGGTCTCTCTTCGATGGAAGCAAGGACGTCCTCTTCAAACTGTGTCGTACGCACGTTGTCTCCATCCAGAATCATGTTTCCATTTGGTGACTTCCTGTATCCTGTACATGCTAGTCAATGGCAGCACAGGTGGAGTGGTGTGGTACTTGCCTCCTGGGATACAAAGTTGTGTTTATGCCGTGTGGCTTTCTGCCACATTCCTGTGTTGCACTGTACGCTAGGTGCATGGTCACTAGTTCTGCCCACATCTACCTATTAATTTTGCCACAGTGACACACAGGCAACTGTACATCTAGTAAATGAGGCTAGTGGTCTGGAAGCAGTGATACTGCTTTCTACACCCTGTGTGAGCGCTAAGTGAGTTTGTGCAATAGTAGTCAAATGGGCACACCAGCAGGTTTTTAACATTGGTGTACACGCAGGTATGCAACGGCTGCCTTGTAATTCTGGTTACCCTCCCGGCAAGCACAACAAAAAATGTGTGTTGCATGTTGCTTACATGCCAGTGACCGGTTGCTGTGGTTGCTCATATTCATTGAACTACACATTATCCTGGATGTTATTGTTCCATTTTAAATACTTCCTGTACAATTTACAATAAACATGTGTTTTAGTTCCACCATCAAGGGTGCGTACCACCCGTAAAAAGCATCGTAGACCATATGCCGCATTTGTTTTCAGTGTAATTTTTCATAACAAATTTGCATAACTATCTTATGACAATGGCACTTTCACATCGATGCTGGCCTAAATATGGAAGTGTACAGATAAAAAGTTCTTTACCTATAGTCTGATATGCCATAAAAATTTAAATTTTTTTACTTCTCAGTAAGCAGAAACATTTTTTAAAGATTTGCTAAAAAAAAAATTTTTTGGTATACTTTTTAAATACATAATACTGTATATTTTAATATGTTTAATTATAAATTCAAAATATTCTGTAATCAAAATGGACTAAGATTAAAAACTGACACACACACACACACGCTGTTTTGACTGATTTAGCTTTCAGGGTCAAGTAAATTAAAAGTTTATTTATTTATTGATGAATTCAACAAGCATCTTAATCAACTTTCCAGTAAATATAATTTCATCAGTAAGTATTTTAATCTTTTTTGCATTTTTACTGCTGAAAAATTGGTAATTTAAATTTTGAGGTACCACCGTTCATGTAATCTAAAATTATGTAACAACATAATAAATATGGTCCTTGTTTTGAATTTTTTTTTTTAAACATGAATGACAGCTATGCTAGTATGTCTTGTGTCTCGAACATCCATGAGTAACACCTGCTGTTACAATAATTTATAGCAAAAAAAAAACTATCTCTGCAATAATTAAAAAGAGATATGCTTGTGATCTTTTTTTTTTTTGTTAAGTAATGTATTTCCCATAAATTCTTGATAGTTATGTCCCAGTGACAAATAGGAAATTGTTTATTAATTATATAATTTCATTACATAAAAAACTCTACTTTAAAAGTTTTATTAATTTAAGTCAGCAAATATTTGTTGACAATAGCCTATATTAAGCATTTGGATGAAAAATTCTTAAGCAAACAACAGTCATCACACAATTCTTCAGTATCTCTGTATGAACAGACTTTAGTCCGTGCTTAATGTGTCATTATCCATGCGTGTGTAACGTGCAGTGTGTGTAAAATGGTCCTTTGACTGCTTGTGCTTTTTCAGTTTTGGTGTAATCATAAAAGTGCAATTCAAGGATTGGCTCCAACATAATGATTTACAACTTTCGTGACATCAGGGATGAATTTTAAGCTTCTACATGAGGTCCTCGTATTACAAAACACACATTTTCTGAGTAGTCTAACTACATTACTGTTGTGTGTAATCATACAGATTTTGCAATTTAAGCAACATATTTAGGTAATATTTTTGTATATTAACATACATTTAGGAGAAACAATAGTGTAGTTGTGTACATAAATTAATTTCCCCCTTAACATAAATATCAGAAAAAAGGTAATGAAATTTTGAAACAGTCTATTGTTAGAGGAGGAAAACCACTTAAACAGTTTGGCGTAGCACAGCTTTGCTCAACCTGGCACTGCATGACATTGGCCTCTTGAAACCCTCTGGATCGGCACGTTCTGAACCAACCATTAACAACAATGGATAGCTCTTCAGGTGAAAATGATATTGTGGCAGTTAGTTGCCTGTCACAAAATGGAGAAAAGGATGAAAAAACATACACAGAGATTTTGGATACACAACATTTTTCAAAAACGAGAAACCTTAGGAAAATTCCACTATTTGTCTCCTCAGTTACTGCATGAATATTTTTATACTGTTGAATTTTAAAGCTGGGTCAACCCTAGTCTTCTAGTTTGAACTGAACCAAAAGAACCAAAGTAAACATTTTTCAAACCAACCTCTTGCAAAGTGTACTGCAGGGTGAAACTGAACTGTACCGACAAACTTTGACAGGAGAGTCCTCATCAAAACATAGATGCAATATATATGTATACAACCCCTAGCCTAAGTCTATTCTGGAAGGGTATAACAACCCTTGGAAATGCAGCTGAAACTGACGTTTATTGCTAGTAACACAACCAGAATGAAAGACAAATCTCTTGAATTTCTGGATAATTCATTATTGAACTACGATGTGCAAAACATAAAAATTGAGTGCAGATATCAACCAACCTCCTTCCCTAAAAATGGATTGGTGGGAATTCAAATTATGTGTTTAAAAATGAAACTGTCCAATTTTGTATTTCTATGCTAAATGCCACTGTTTTTGATAAATTAATGCATTATGATATCAGAACTTGAAATTTTGTAATTCATTGTGCATTAATTTCTCGAAAATGATGGCATGTAAGCTTAAAACTGTAGGCAAACCTTTTTTTAAAACATATTTGGTTAATTATTAATCCATAGGGAACTACCCAAAAATACCATGTAGATACATTTGTAAATGCACATGTGGAGTTCCAGTCTGTTTGTTTTTATAGAAAGGAGTTGATATTCGCAACCAATTTTTGTATGGTTTGCACTTCGTTGTTCAATAATGCATTATTCAGAAACTTTGATATTTATCACTCATTCTGGCTTATATATATATATATATATATATGCAACTATTTTTTTATAAGAATCCACCTATTGAAGTTTGTCGTAGAGTTCAGTTCCATCCTGTATATTTAACTAAAACAAACCCACGACAAAACTTTCCTTATCTGAAACAAAATAGATTCAAAACTAAGTTTTCCAGCTGTACCTTAATATACACAATGTACCAGATGTAATATGCCAAACTCACTGGGTTAAGTGGTGGTGGGGNGTTTGATATTGGGAACCCGGGGTCCTAACAAACATATGTGTTAAGTTAAAGGGGCAGGTAGGCAACAAGTGTCTTTTCAATCTAACACAGCGACATGGTTTTGACATCCTGTGATGTAACAAACAGGGAATGGGTTAGTTGACTGAAGGTAGGAACTATGTCTATATAGTAACTGATTTATTAATAAAAGATAAAAGGATTTACAAAAGTTTTTATAAATGGTGCCTAGCATCTTCAATGCACAAAGTGCAATGATGAACAATGTTCTCCTGGACCTGTTAAAAAATGTCAGGTATGGCGCTCACAGAATCACATGCTGCTACGACATGTGCAACCAAATCTTTTTCACTAACCAGAAGCGTTTCATACACCAGGGATTTAACTTGTCCCCATAAAAAAGTCTAAGAGAGTAAAGGTCTGGCCAGCCAATGAATTGGCCCACCTCTGCTAATCCACCAGCCTGTAAATGTAGCATTGAGTCTTGTGCAATCTTTGATATAGCCATACAAAAGTTGCATAGAAGGGATAGATATTGCAGCTGATACACAACACCTCTGCTGCCCATGAACGGCTGTGAGCTTCACCATACACAAGGTGCATGTTGGCCAGCTCTGATAGCATTAAGCCTGTCATGCTTTCCCAACCTGGTATAAGCATATACTGACATACTGAATTAGACCACGTAATTGCGAATTACAACAAAAGTTGGCAACATTAAAGCTACTGCCATATTAACATCAATATCATGACAACCAAGGTATTGCGTGACAGCATTTACAAGTGCCTTATTTGTTTACTAATAAATATGTGGGGAATGCATCACTGATATTCAACTGCAAGTAGCAAGTAAAATTATTTATAGGATGTTTTTGTAGGCTTTTAATTTTGATCTGCCTTGACGAAAAGTAACCTACATTCATGTAGAAATATAACCTCAACCGCTTACAAATAATGATGAATCTCAAACCTTAGTCTTTAGAACCTGGTAAAACTTGTACAATAATTTGCAAAAGAAAATAGATTAATGTGAAGGTGCTATTGTAGGGGCCTGGAAGTGGGCATAGACATGGGACATCATAGTGTTTATACAGGAAACATCAGACTATTGCAGGGGACCAACACTTGCAGGATGCAATTAGTATGGTGTCAGACCACCTGTAGTGTGGAGACAGGCAGCAATATGGTCAGGCATGGAGGAATACAGATGTGAGATGTTCTCCTGAGAAAAATCCTGCCACAACCAGCGCAACTGACCCTCCAATTCCATCGTAGTGTTCACTGGCCGAAGTTGCCATCCAATCTGGTCCCAAACATTCTATATGTGCAAGAGGTCTGGGGACCTCGATGGGTAAGGAAGCATGTTGACATCACAAAGGCAGGCCAGAGATACCTGTTTTGTGAGCGGCCACACATTATATTGTTGGAAAATGTGGTTGTCAAGCTGCAATAGGAAGAAGAATGCACATGGTCGCAGAATTTCATGGACCTATTGCCACACCATCAGGGTTCCTTCAATCACCACCAGTGGGGTACGGGGATAATAGGAAATTGCACCCATCACTATGACAACTCTTGTGGCGGTAGTTTGCTGCTCTACAATGAAACATATATCACGATGCTGGCCAGGATGTCTCCAGACTCCAATTTAGCGGTCATCTGTATCCAGGCAGAACCGTGATTCTTCGCTGAACACCATTCGTTGTTAGTTGATAAGCTGGCATGCTGCCCATTCCTGGCAGAAGGTCACACCTATTCTGCGATGCTCAGGTCGTAATGGTAGATACTGTTAAGGGATGCAGTGATGACAGATCTTTCTCTGTTAGCCACCTGGATATGGTACTATTGGACACCTGTATCCTCGGCTGCCGTGACATTTCCCTGGATGGTGCACAGCGATGCCTGTGGAGTGCTTACAGCCTGTAGCACGATGAAGCGATCCCCTTTGCTGGTGGTCCGCTGGGGTTGACTTGAACCTTCTCGACAGGCGTGTGTACCCTCCTGTTCCCACTGCATCCAACACCAACTCGCAGTGTAGGCAAGATAGTTCAAAAGGCGAGCAATGCCCCAAAATGTCCAATCTGCCTCTCGGAGGCCGACAATGCTGTTTCTCTCAAACTCGTCCAACTGGGCAAAGGCTTGTCGAATGTGCCGTTGAGGCATGCTGCATGTTCACTGAACTTGGCTCTGATGCTCACATGGCTACCAAGGCCTTATTCTTTTCTTGCAGCTATGAATGATGGAGGGACATGTATGCCCCCTAGTGGCACATCTACGCAAGCAAACTGCATTAGCCACAAATGGGACATGTTGGGCTGTGACGATGCTGTGTGGCAATCTTTGCTATACTCGCGCAATTATTTCACTGTGATCATTTTTTTTTTTCAAATGAGTGTATTTAATTTTTATGTTACAAGTATACAATTTGTATTTATGTTATGGCTTGTGGATGGGTTCAAATCCAACTTTAGAAATATGCAATTTTTAAAAAAAAATTTTAACAAGCGTTTCGATTTCTGAACGTTATGCAGAGATATTTAAAACTGAACTCTCTACTTAGTTTGAAATTTTTGATCTTCGCCCAGCACTGTTGAATTTCTGTAGAAAAGTTTTACAAGTTAGCACATAGGCCACTACTACAGAAGCAGGAAATAGACTTTCATAAGTTTTTTGTTCCTGAGGAGAGATTAGCACTGGCACTGAAGTAACTACCTGAAAATTTAAATTCTTGGCTTCTGGGTTGTAGCCATGTCACAGTTGTTTCTTTCAACGTCTTGAATGACATTTGAAGTTTTTTATTTTTAGGTGGAGACTGAAGATGGAGACTGCAATGTCGTCTGGAATGTCAGGAGAAACTACTGTGATGCGGCTACAACCCAGAAACCATGCATCTGAAGACAATGCTTGTGAAAGTCTGAGATTTTTATTATCTAAAAATTTAATTGATAATTATATTTAAATATATATTTTATTATCACAGTTGTGTAAAATACATTTTTCAGTATGAAGTTAATCAGTCTAATAAATCATGTATTATATATTTATTGTTTTTGTGGTGGTAACAATATTACATTTGTGGAAAGGCATTGAAGAAAAACACCTAGTAAACATTGTTCAACCCAAACTGGATTTATAACACAAAATGTTCGTGGTTGGAGGGCACTCTGATTGGAAGTGGAATGGCACCACCCTTCCTGCACCTGTCTATAGCCATTTGACCAAGTGTTTTATCACTGATGGTCTGACAGCACGAGTGCAGTTCGCTGTGCAATTCCATTGCATGTATTTCACAGAGTGTGTGTGCAATGCCTGGAAGATGACGGCAAGCACCAATTGAACAGTTAAGCGACTTTATGCGTGGCAGTATTGTGGGACTTGGAGGGTGGCTGGACGGTCTGCAGAATTGCCACTCACTTGATATGTGATGTGTCAGTGGTGGAGAAAATGGGTGGTGACAGAGAGTTCCCACAGCTGCCTAGCCTCACGAATGCCATCTCTCTGCAGTGATGAGCGTCTGGACAGAAGGATTGTTCGGGCCACCCTGACTGACAAAACAACCACACGTGCAATCAAAGCTACTGTGGCCCCCCATTTGTCTGCACAAACAAACAGTTGATTGTTGTAGGTAGGTTTACATTCTAGTGTTACTCTGGCATGTTTATCCCTGACACCTGCTCATTGTCGTGAGCCTCTCCAGTGGTCGTGAGAGCGGGTGTGTTGGAGAGGCGAATGTATAGTGATGGTCATTTCTCCATTGGACAATGTGATGACTGTATTCGCATTTGTAAATGTGCAGGTGAGCAGAACAATCCATTGTGTAATTGCACTCGCCATCTACTGTACCAACAGTTGTGATTATGGTATGGGGGTCATAAGCTACACATCCTGATCATCTCTGGTATTCATTCGGGGAGCATGAAGAACGTTGTACAACCGCAACGTCAATCCTGTCCTCCATTCATATCTCAACACACTACAGGAACCAATCTTCCAGCATGATAACGCCACACCCCCATGTTACTAGGGCAGCACAGCATGCTCTATATGGCATATGCATGTTACCCTGGCCAGCTAGTTATCCAGACCTCAGCCCCATTAAGGATGCATGGGACATGATGGGACGGTGCCCGACATTCAGACCAACACCGGCAGCAGCCATTGCCCAGCTATGCCAAAAAGTACAGTGAGCATGGGATACCGTACCACAGAGAGACGTTCAATATTTGTACGACAGGTTACATACCAGAATTGCTGCGTGTGTGGCCATTCAGGGTGTTTTAACTACTTATTAAGGTGTCTGCTGTATGTGTTGCATTTATCTTCTGGATGTCCCACAGACTTGATGCTTTTATCAGTCCGATATACCTGGTAACGTAACCAGGATTTCAGTCCCACATACCCAGTGACGTAGCCAGGATTTCAGTTTGGAGGATACCAAGTCTTCACAAATTGCAAAAATTGTTGAAAGCTTTTATACTTTACAATTCACATAGCATGTATACCAGCATTTTTTAAAATTAGTTTGTAACATTTCTAAGATGAAAGCTTACATAAAAACAAAATAGTAGACACTTGTGGGAAAATAAACATTGACGATAAAAAAGTGTAACTAACAATATTTAAAGCTAAAAAAATAACTGCAATAGTAGCAAATGAATATACGTACAAAAAATTTTCTTTGGTTAGCCTGTCTGTTACCTACCGCAGTCAATACTTATTTAATGTGACAGTTTTATTTACTGATATGAGAGTTCATTAACTATCTTTGCTTGTGCTGTTTTTTAAATATGCTTTTTGCCTCGTCGTTTTGTGAAACTTCTCTCAGTCGATGCTATGGTAATAGGAAGTGTTGCCAAAATTTCACATGTTGCACACGTCACATATGGTTGCAACATATCAGAAGAAGTTAATGTTTTGCAACAATTTTTAAAATTCTTTTATCATAATGTTACTAGCAAAATTTAATTGAAAATAGTAATTTTTTTTTTATGAAACTTAAATTCTTTTTTATTTTTAGAGCAGTTTTTGTCATTTATGGAGTGGAAAATTACTGCGTCTAAGCTGACTTGGTAAATTTTGAAGGTTAAGGTTAAATGCCTTATGAGTTAATTTCATTTGGCCTAACTGTTTCCCAGCCATTGTCAGCCACTGTCTTGGCTTACGAGCTGGAGCTCTACGTCTTGCTGGTACATGAAGTCAGGGTATTCAATTTGATTATTTTATTTTGTTGACTTCTTAATTAGTCTAGCGTATCTGACTACAACTGATCAGTGTTTGACTATCTTTGCTATGTTGGTCACCCATATTCACGGGAAAAATAATCTGCACTCAAACCTTAAGGGGGCCGCCTGGTGGAAGGTATTTTGAATGTCTAAAGGATAGAAGTGCGGAAGCGCTAAGGGTGACTCCAGTAAGCACATAAATTGTTTCATCGTCTACGCTCAACGCAATGTACTGGTGTGCAGTCGTTCCATTGGCCACATGCCACAATTATGTTTTCAGCTGCGAAAATATAATTGTATTATATAATAGGAATTCAAGGTGTGGCCGTATGTCCCTAGAATATATAACTTTAAAGATTATATTCACGACTAAAAATTATCACGAATATATTTGTTTGTCATTTTCACTCAAATAAAAACATGCATCAGAAAAACATGGAGGAACTAAAAATTGAATACCAGTCAGTATGCATGTAAAGTTTTTAAAATTATTTTGGTAAGCAGACATCCTTTAGGCACATTGAAAAAATTTTGAATAAAAGGTTTTCTGCTGAAGCTCTGCACACCATTTGGCAGCCTTAGCAAACTGCCACCTTATAATGCTGCAGTTAGGTTCAACGAGCATTTTACACAACATATGCTGAACGCATCAGCACACACAAGCAGATTTTGCATGCAATGGACTACCATTAGTAATTAAAACACAAAAACCATCTTCACATGTAAAACCGCTAAAGCCTTTATTCACTGCAGACATGAGTTCTGTAGCACGTTACCACTGCACTGATAGGAACAAAATTTTTCGTAAATTAAAAAAAAATATTTTCCTACTTGCAGGTGAAATTAAGTTGGAATAATAAAATTTGTCCATCATTCTGTAGATTTCAATATATTTAAGGGTTTTGTATTAATCATTACAACAATTTTAAAGGTTTTAATTAAAGAATTAAAGGTAATTTAAAACTCGACTACAAGGACAACTAATTTTTCCAGCAGCATCCTAAAGTAATCCATTAGTGAATGTGTTACGTAGATGCGTAAACTGGCCATCTGACCATATTGGGAAAATAAATATTTAGGGTCTTACAATGTAGAATATATACAATTAGAGAAGCATAGTAATTCTCAAAGGATAAATCTAAAAATCATCTGCAATTGTTTACTTTTCATTTTGCGTCTATTTATTGGAGAAAAAAAATTTACTGGGAAGGTAAAGTAAAATGAATAATAAAACATTGATATGTTATTTCGTCATTTTATTTGTGTTGAAATATATTTTATTATATAACATAGTAGGTAATCTAGAAGCACGCAGATATTTTAATTGAAATTGTATAAATTAATTTACCTCCATTTATGTGTATCAAAATAAAAATCATAATAATCAATCTTAACTGTTTATAAGCTTTTTACTAACTTGTAGCGCTACTATAACTCGACTTCACCTTTTATAATTTTGCAGTACTCAAAATTCACTTTGCAAAATTCTTTTTCTACAAAATTTTCTATAAACTCTTGGGATTGAAAATTAAACTTTCAAGGAAGGAAAATGTAACAAATATCGCAATATCTTAACAAATGTATTCTAATTTTAATACAAGATAGAGAAGGGTAAGGGAGGGGGTTGGGGGAGAGAGAGAGAGCAAATATAGTTTCTTAGGAGATCAAATATTCACTCCTGGATTCCTGAGTGACATTCAACCAGTTTTAGTAGTTTCTGAAAAATATGCATTGGAAATAAATTACCATGTGTGAATACTGTCACTGTCTAAAAACTATGTCCATACTTTACAAAATATCTTAATTAGAAAACTATACTTCTACTACATCAGTAACACCATCTTCTCTTTCTTCTAGTTTTGATCATTTACTAAAATATGAAAACTAATTATTTCCTTTTCTTTTTGTCACACATATTACGTATGGCATGTTCAGCCCAACACAATCACTTACAAAAAAATACTCCATGATAATTAACTTAATTACATACAGCGTAACAAGGACATTTTAGCGGCAATAGTAAGAAGTGAGGAGGAGAGCCTTCACCTTCACAGCACAGTTGCAAATGAGACTAGTGTATTTTAGAGGCCAAAGCTGGCAGTTTCCACACCCCCACTATGCCCAATGTTAGCAGTGACTACATTTCTGTGTGTGGCAGTGTAGCAAGGGACAGCGTGCTGGTACAGGATAGTTCGGCCAGTGACCAACGCTATCCTTGAGCACTCCAATAATTCTCATCTCATTTAAATGGAGCATAATAGTGAGGAAAATGTTGTTTCATTAACAGTACTGTATTTTGTGATATGCAACAGTTAAAAGTATTAAATTATTATTTAATGTGGTAAAAATTATATAACAATGAAACAATTCACTACCTTTTGATGGGGGAGGGGGGTCTTGGCCCACAGGGCACCCCCCTCCTCTTGGTTTTGCCACTGCACATACCATCTCCTTCTTGTGTAACAACTTTGCAGCAGATAATATATGTATTCCTACAAGGTGTTCTTAAATGTATTTCCACTAATGTACATTGTTAATTATATTTAACTAAATGACATCTTTATGTTTTACTTATTATATATGATATATAAACAAACTGAAACATAACTTATCCTAACAACGAAAGAGATGTATTTCGTTCTCACGTGCTTAACTGATATTAATGAATGAGTGAAAATCTAAGATACTTTGCAGCTGTGAAAGTTCAAAACCAGAGGGTGGAGAAGTCATGGACAGAGTTTCTGTGGTGAGATGGTAAGGTAGAAGTGAAGGTAAAGCAGAATAAAAGTAAGTTGTGCAAGGAGTTTATGAGGAAACATTTTATAATTGAATGTAAATTGGGAGGCTGTGTTGTAGCTTCATAATTTTTAGTCTCGCATTCATTTACCAGTGGTGCCATCTTGCCCTTGCCCTTGATCTTTATCTGTAATGACTTGGTAAAAGTTCTGTTTTCCATGGTATGGTAAAAATTTGTAAAAGCTTTGCAAGAATCGTTGCATTTGTGTTTCTTTGAATCAAAATAATATTTCAATACTGAAGACATTGGTGGTAAATTATTTTGAGCGTGGGGGGCCTTGTTTGATCTGAGTTTTATAATGAGCGTATTCATATGGAACGGCGACTGATGCTCAGTAAAGGAAATATTGTAGTCATGTAAAGAAGATGTATGTTCTGCTGAAGATTCCTTGGATGTGAGTATTTGAGTTTAAGCATGAGAATCCATGGACTTATTAATGTCCTCAACTGGAACTAACTTCTATATCCAAATTTTCAGAAATGTAGGAGATCAAGAAAGTTATAGTTTTCGTGCTTCCATGCTGTTACTTGTACAGTGCTCTGCCCTATTTTTGGATCGTGCTTTCGTAGGGCTTTAAGACAGCTGTCCCATAGTTCAGGAATACTTTTTTTTCATTCTGCTGCAACAAGAACACTTAAAAAGCCATTAGTCAATTGAGCTATGGCAATGTAAATATTCTGAACATCATTTGATCTCCACTTATACAAAGTAACATTATTATTATGTTGATAATTTAATTACAAATGCAAACAAATTTCTTGGTCTTATTGACCATTGTCTTTATTATACTATGATCAGATATAAATTAAGTAAGTTTGTAGTATGGAATTCCATAACTAACACAGACTCAAAAATAGAATTTGAAAAATTTAGGAATAAATTTTTTTGTACATCTACACCAGATTCCTAAAATATGTTGAAAATTTTAATTAATGAGCAGGTCATCCACAATTTTAATATGCATATATTATATTTTAGAAAAAAAAGTAAGTGTAACAGTTTTTGTGATCAACAGTTTTTTGTGCATCTATAATAAATAATTTGAAAATGTTACGTAAAGTTGGGCTTAGAGCCCCCTGGTATTATTAAGGATCCTTATGCTTATTTACAACAAATCATTAAAAATTCTCTAGATTTAACTAAGTGATGCACAGACAACTGTAATGAGTGCTTAAATGAGATTGACCCCTTAAATACAGTAAAATTTTCAATGTAACATATTCTTTCCAAGTGACAATAACTTTCTTATGTAGTTAATTTTCACACACAAAATTTTAATGAAATTATAATTATTGCTTCCCAATGTTTGTACATCTAAAGCATTCTATTTGTATGTGAATATAATTTGACCATTAATGATCCGTATCAACATTTACATATTTATAAATTATTGTAGACATATAACCAAGATATTTTAATTTTATGTGTTTTATGATGTACGTATTATTATTTTTGTTTACTTTGTTATTTTGCATTTAATGTGTTATATTTGGTTTATATATGTTATGTCCAGTATTTTGTTTTTTTATCATTATTATTGTCAATATCCATCATTTGTACTTGTTCTTGTTTCTGTTTTCTCTGTTTATGTTGTATAGATTTCATTGTTTCCTTTTAAGGTCTTGATTTTTTGGAAGGCACTTAAAAAGTAAATAAATGAAAATGAAATTATTATTGTTATTATTAACAGATAGCTAACCTAGTAATATTATGATAGCTACTATTGCCCAAGATATTTTTTTTCTTTTTCTAATTAATGTTTTTATTTCTGTGTTAATAGAATATTGGGCATATTAATTCATTCAAGAGCCTCTCGTTTAGCTCTTAGGCTTAGATTACAAGGCTGTTCGAACCCTATGCAATTTTTGAGCGGATATGGAACATCCTAGCACTAAAATTTATGCCACCACTAATGGAAGAAAACAATTGAAAAGGAATTTTGTAACATGTGGAACTTTCCTAATTGCATCAGCACTATGGGTGGCAAACATGCTGTTTTTGAAAAGCTACCAATGTCTGGTTATATGTACTACAACTACAAACATCAGTTCAATATTGTTTTATTTTACTTTGCTTTGGTAGACACTAATTACTGATTCATTACAGTTGATGTAGGAGCTTGCAAAAGAAACCGTAATGGTTTGATATTTAATTCTTCTTCACATAGAAAATGTTACTAGGACAGTTAAATATTCCTTCTGATAAATCTCTCTCCAGTACTCATATAGTGCTTCTGTATGTTCTTGGAAGTTAGAAAAAAAAGTTTATAAATGTATAGTTTGGAAGCTGTGGATATTACTAAACAATATTAAAACTGCAAATTCAGAAAAAAATCATAGTTCATTCATGTAACCCAAAAAGGTGTAACATGTGGGACACAAAAAATATTAGTAAAGTACTGCTATTTGTGAAACATTTGAATAACTACACCACCTAGGAAGTTGCCTAGCTGGCCTCCGAAAGTTACAATTCCAGTTTGTTGCAGGCTACAGATAGACCATGTGCATGAAAGTAATTGCTTAATGCCAGTTTTAATTACATCTGTTTAGTTATATATATTTTTTATATTTGTGCCCATATTCTATTTTTAAGACCACCACCCTACACATTTCTTTTTGTTTAAGGTATTTTTCCTTGTTATTCAGTTTCCTACCCTTGGAAATAAAATCACCAGCCCTGTTACAATAATTACTCAACTTTTAAATTTTATCATAACGTTTGGAACAGTGTGAAAAAACTGTTTGTAGGTATGTTCGATGGCTCAGACATAGCATTTTTAATGTGCATGATGTATTGAAAGTATGATTAGTCCTTCGTCTGAAATGTGTGTTCATTTTGTATATCAGTATAATGGGAACACATGTAGTGGTTTAATTTTGAAAATTACAAATTTTAAACACTGTGCAATGCAATTGAAGCACCAGGTAGGCAGTGCCTTTAAATACAAATATTATTAAGAGCGGAATGGAGAATTTCTGTCCATTTGTAAATTAATGAAATTTTTGTTCCTCTTCTAGATAATCACAGTTAATTAATCAACTTGCCTCCTTTTTTATGTTAGTCACCGACTTGGAAATCGCCAAAAAATGTAAGTTATACTTTATTGGAAATCATTAATGCAATCACAGTATGTGGCTTGCTTGCAGACCGATCTTCTGATGGATTGCAAATATCAATTGTGTAACATGTTTGTTGGCCCCTAACTGTTACCACATCGTCTCACCGGCAATGTGTACGCTGCATTTCTGCGGGAAAGTGCCGACATTACTCAAAGAGGTCCTGTTACAAACACGAGCGGCCATGTGGTTCCAGCACGATGGTGCCCCAGCCCACAGTTCACGATGTGTGCGCAATCACCTGAATCTCGAATTCCCTGGATGATGGGTAGGCCGTGAGGGTCCTGTTCCCTGGCCTCCACAATCCCCTGATATGAATCCATTGGACTATTTATTCTGAGGTTACATGCACAGCCTAGTGTATGAAACCGCAGTGGGATCCGAAGAGGACCTCGTTGCCTCCATCGTTGCAACTTCGGGGATTATTTGGGACAATGAGGGTGATTTCAAACGTGTCTGACAATTGTTGGTGCAGCGATGTGAACTGTGCGTCGAACATGGGGGCTGTACCATCAAGCCTTTTCTATAAAAGTGTTTTTGATACATGTATCTACAATAAAATGTATGGAATGTCACAGCTTTTGTTGTCAAATGCAATGTGTTACCTTATACCACTTAAATGTGATGCTCTGTAATAACATTGCTCTCGCTGCTGCACCAATTGTTTCAACGTTCAAAATCCTGTACAGTACACAGCAGCAGCGATACAGTTCCAGGTGTGTAGGCAATACCAATATCTTTGCCCTGCGTGGAATCACACACAAGCTTTTGCCACAAACAAACATTTTTGTATGCTTATTAATGTATGCAACCCTTTGTTTACAGTAGGTGTTAACATTGTCCGCCACCATCGGCTGTGTAGTGGCCGTACACGAATGTAGGTAGTACTTCCTGCATACTAGGCACTGTATCACTGCAGCGGAATCTAGTGTAATCTTTGTGTGTGTTTCATAAAATAACTGTGGGTTCTAGGCATTTACAACAAAGGGACCATTTTTGTTTCGTAGGTCATACTGCTCAATAAACCAGCATCAAACTTTCATAACTCCCAATGGTAACGAAGTTGCCAGCAATAAGAGGGTGGCCACCAATGTTATTTTCATAACTGGGAATGTTATTAATGTGAGTTTGCTCTTAGGTTGAAGATCCCGATAACATAAAACAATGTTCCGCAAATCGTTTTCATCTCAACTGGTTTGTGATGTTTCGCAAAAATAGATTCTAAAATCTCCATTTTCGGGGACTTATTTTGTCCTTAATATTTAGTTTAGGTATAAAGTGTCCTATATATTTGCCACTTGATTTTTCATAATGATTCTCACAAAGTTTGTCGGTCAAATTTATCCCCACTCTGTATATATGTGAAATTGAGCTGAGATAATTAAAAAAGTGCGCATAAAATTTTTAGACAACAAAACAAAACAAAAATAAGTTAGAAAATTATTTGAAAGTAAAAATTTGAAACTATTGCATGAACTAGTTAATTTATGCTAAAAATTAAACCAGTAGTACCCAAAAAATTTAAATAAAAATCAAGATAAATTTTAATCTTCTCATTTACTCCAAAACTAATAGACAGGCTTATTTACAAAAACAAATGCCCAATATGTTGGGAAAGTGAAAATAAAGCAGCAGCTGTGACTCTATACTCAATTTCAAGACATATCTGAGCTTACAATAACTCGGTTTATCAACTATTCTAAAATGTATGGCACAACTTTATCAGTGTCATCCAGACAGCGTTTGGTAGTAAGGGAATTGAAAAATATAGTTCTAAAGTTGTAGTAATTGTGAGCAATATAAGAAATGGAAATCAAAATTTGTGGCAAAATTTACAAATTAGACTGAAAAAGAATTCAGTAGATGTATGGGAGAAATATGGGCATGTGCTGACATACCTCTCTTAATCATGATGTTAACAAATAATTAATTTGACCATGGTGTTCCTCCTCCATGTCTTAACTGAAATGTACACATGGCAGAGACAACAAATACTTCACGATAAGTGACTTCCACTAACTCCTAGATCTGATAGAGTTCATTGTAACCTAACTGGCAGTGCACAATTGAAAGTAAAACTCCCCACGTAATTGTTTTTACCATGAGACAGAAGTTTACAGGAAGTTCCTGAAAATGAGCAACAAATTTCTAGATTTTTGCAGATTTGTGAATTATTTCAGAAAACCACGACCCCAGTGCTTCTGGCATTCATAAAATAATACAGGGAAAAATTCTACAAGAGATAAAATACATTACAGAAAATGTGTGAGTAGTCATGATTGCACTAATGTGATTTCAGAAAGACATTTTATTGTCTGCATGATCTTTAACCAGACTAATTAGTTTAAACTGAATACTCAAAATATGTTTTTAGTTGCCATTTTAATCAGGATGTTGCTTAAAAATATAATTTGCTGCTCACGAATACTGTAGATAATAGATTCCTTGGTTTGCATATGTACCCTTGTCATTCAAGGGATATGTAAAAACAGAAAATGTGTCAACCCCATTTACATGTTTGGTAACTACCGCACTCCATGGTTGCCCCTCATCCCTCTTTCCCCCTCCCAAGCGAAATATCCACCGGGAGATCAGAAATGCAGTGAAAAAATGAACATCCTGTAACTTTTAAACATTTCCCAACATTTGCCTGGCTGGGAATAATGCCATTGCACTAGCTAGCTCATCGAATTTTGCAGCTGGAGGTTAACAAGTTCCTTTTGAATTAGAATGCTGAAATTCTGTTTTCATTTTTATTGATTCACTTATATTTTCAAACAATAAAAAAACAAATGTCACTCAATTTCCATTATTGATAATGAAACTTAAAACATTTTGCAGAAATTACAGACAAACTGCTTGCGTCTAAAATTTACGAAGAAGGCAAACACGAAGCTTCCTACTCCTCAGTGGCTACGTACGTGGGCAAAAATAATTTAGTAGAAACAAATATTGTTCAGTCCAAGAAAGTTATTAAAAGTTAAGCCACAGGTACTATCCATGCACTGTAAACGTTTCACTCACTACATAATTTTACTTCACCTCAGCACACAGGCGGTGGTGGCGGTATTTGTGGAAGAGAAATGCGCTTGACTCAACCTTCAGTGTCACCCTGTTCTAACGTGTGCTCTGATTGGCTGTTGGCTGACCACGCCACACTACTAGTCTTTATCAGAAACACATTCATTCTTCACCTTCAGCCCTGTACACAATTCCTTTTTTATTTTTCACATTTATGTTGATCCCAGAACTATTTGTTTGTATTCAAGGGGCTTTTTTTTTTTACATAACAAATTCAAGAGTAAAATTAATTTTGTTAGATTTTTATTTTTAGTGTTCCCACCAGGGTTAGGTATATTCATGTGTAATATTGCGTTAATACATGCACATAAAAATTAATGTAGAATATGTAAATATATAATATGTAGACAATTATACACAAAATAATTTTATATATTCTATAAATAAAACTGTTATCACGCTACTTGTATACCGTATTTTACATTCTCCTGATTTACATTGACTGAAGTTGCTCCAGGAGGAAGAGGGGTAGGTGGGGTATTGTTGCGGAGATGAATAATTTGGGTGCTGGTTAGCTGTAGAGCATGAAACGAGTGGGCAGTGAGCTGCTCACCCATGTGGCCATCTCCTGAAAATCCCTGTTGATTGTTGATCGTGGTGGTGGTGATTACAGATGGTGATAGTGGCAGGAATATAACCAGTCCTACCTAAAAGGGTGTTGACCCCCTCTCTTATGCCATTAGTGTGAAGCTGTTAGGGTCACCTCACAACGCCTACAGATTTACTGTACTTGGAAATTCCATCAGCCATACTTACAACACAATAATTATTAATATGGCTGGAAGGCCGTGGTGTCTGGGCGGTTAGCCTGCTCTCCTCCCACCAAGGTGAACCGGGCTCAATCCCCAGCCGGATCACTCCTGGATCTTCACATGTGGTAATCGTGCCAAACGATGCCGCTGGTTGGTGGGTTTTCTCTGGGATCTCCCATTTCCTCTGCCCTTTCATTCTAATGCTGATCCACACTCACCACAATCACCCTCATCGGCTCTCACGACCTCACTGTTAAGAGCAGCCTAAATCTCTTCACACCCTTCACACTCAATAAGGCCAGGGTGGATAACTAGAGTATAATCACCCTCTAAACAGGTCGTGAAGCGACCTGGCAGGTGAAAGGAAAACACGTAAAACAGTTGACATATTTTACTCACATGTTATGACTCTCTACTTAAGACACTTAAATCAATGCACACACTTGAGGGATGTGGCCACCCGAAGCTGTAAAATGGCATGGAGCGCAAAAGAAATTATAAGCATGTTATGCCCCTGGGTGTGGTGAGCCAGCAGGGGGATAGGGTACTACTCCCGGGCAAAGAAATAAATAAAGCGTTCCAGTATTTAAAATAACTATTGAATCGACATGATTAGTACAAAGGGTTGAGATGTCCGGGAGCAGCTCAATGGCACACCCTTCCCCTATGCGCCTGATTGCCTGAATGGCCATCGTGGCGGCAGCCTGCTGGAAGGCTTCAGTGGCCTGGTGCCAAAACTCTCAAAAAGCAAACTAAGTGTTCAAAAGTAAAACATTAACACAGAAAATTCTCAAATTACAAGATTACACAGGACACTTCAAAATAAAATTATATAACAGGTATAACACTAGAAAAATACGCCAGTTGGCACATATCATACTAAAATATGTCACAGTAATCAAGTTGAAAAGTGTTTTTGCCAGTCTGTCGTGAGAGTGATTTAAATAAGCATTTATTCGTTAACGTAAAAGTTGAAACAGAGGGTAATATAAAGTACAATGTTGAATGTGGCACCAGGTCTCTGACATCACTGGGCAAGTCCAAATGAGAAAATCCAAGGAGAAGATCAGCTCTCAAGACCTTGATGTTAACAGCTGCCCAAATCTCTTCACTCATTCACTCCAAAGAGAATGGGTGTAGGTATGCAAAGTAACTGCGCAATAAACATGGGTTTCGTTCTTATCTATAGGAAAAATTAAGGGTTGCACGTGGCACACTTTCGCTTCACTTTGACTTACAAAATAGGGGTGTAATCTCTCGAAGGGACAAATGTAGGCTCGCTGGCCTGCAGGTACCATTGATAACCCAACATGGTCTTCATTTCCCAGATGTTCGTGCTACTGGGAATAATTTATGGGAAATTCAACTGGCCTGAACAAGCACACCCCCAATAGTTACTTCTTGGGGACATGACGGCGGGACAGCTGCTTGATTCCGGTAGTGGCATGGCAGCTTGGCGGTGCGTTTTCCTAAACGCCACTCCTATCGGCATTTGCGGCAGCTGTCCATGGTTCTGGCGCAGTAAACCCAGCATAGGGGCTGCACGAACTGCGCAGTGGCGGCAGGACAAACAGATGCTAGGAGCTGGGGACAAGGAATGCATCAACATTTTCCTCTTAAATAATCCAATTTATTTTGATTCTGCTTTTTTCCCTATGTGTAATACTTTCCTGTCATCTAAAATTATTTTCAACCATGTGGTAATCCCCAAATTTTAAGTTTGTATGCTGCCATCTTATTTAGAAATTTCAACTATGGAGATTGGTTTTGTAACCTTTCCTGATAATTGATTTGGGAAGTGTTGACCCTGAATTGTTGAACACTGGGAAGGAAAAAGTTACCTGATCTGTTGTATGAGTATAGACCAAAGGCTATCTTAAGCCAGATAAGAGTGAATTATTCTTAAATTGAGTTCCAAAAGAAATTAAAAATTTTAGTGGGAAAATCTATGTAATCAAAGGCTCATCATGTTATTTTTCACAAATCCAGAAAGTATTAAAAAAACTTCAAATTTGTAAGAATATCTTTAAACCTGAAATCTACCTTTAAACATACAAAAAAATAGACTTTTAAAAATATTAAACACATATCCTAATTATTTATTAACCTACAATAACATGTTGCCATACGAGGTTGGCTCCTGCAATTGGTACTCGCAGCGATCACAGTCTCTGCACTCAGGCTGGCTAATGCTCGAGTTACGGTGGAATCTCGTGGATATGTCGGCTCACGTGGCTGTGGGTGTACCAGCAACTATGCACACACTAACACACTTGTACTGCTGCAGTACTGTTTTGGCTACACTGCATGCCATATTAACGTAAATGACAAAAGACTCTGAGAAAACACTCACCATTTGCCTGGAATGAAGCTTGGATTTTAATGACCCAACACTTAAGCCCTTTACATAGGCACGTGGCTGCAAGATAACCGCTTTAAAATAACACTTTAATTTCCAAATACAAACATTTAGGTGCCTTTAGAAATGTGCTCTCGGACTCAGAAATTTGGATGCCAGTGAAAGGCGCTTGTCTGTCGGGATATTTACAGATTAAGAATAGCTGGGGTCAGCTGATACAATGTGTACAATGTGTTGTTACGATTACAACACAAGAAGCGAGGCCGGGTAAGGCAGAAATGTGGCCAACAGCTGTTTATTAAAGCAATGTTCACAAACAACGGGGACTGAAACGCAACGACTGAAAATGCAGGAATCTGCAGAAGTACCTAGAATATCTGGGCTTGGCTGTCACAGTGGAGTTGCTGCAATCTCATCAACATCTAACGGCAGTAACCCCGCCCAGGCTTCAAGGGAGAGCCAATAGGAATTAAAGGTATCTGAGAAGGTGGGCGTGAACGAGAAGTGTGGAGGACACTGTGGCTAAGGGCCGAGGTGTCAGTCGGCATCGGTCCTCCCTGAGCGGCGGTCTCCGAGTGGCGATTGGAGGTAAGTGTCGTACGCTAGGGTGAGAGAGCGAGTGAGCGAGCGAGCCCGGAGTCCCTTATATCCTTGTCCTCCCATAACATATTGTCCGTCACACTTACCTCAATTCCTAACCCCACCAAACACATCATGCTGTAATTATTGTAAATTGAATCAGTAAAGATCCTCCTGAATTAATTAGTTTTGCTTAATTAATAGTCCCCCGCCTTCCCTTCATGAACTGCATGAACTATACTTTCCTTAAGGAAGCATAACATTGTTGGAGACTTTGTTCCTCCCGACCTTTTCGCCTTGCATTAGTACTCTACTATACACCTCCTCCCCCCCTCCTTTTAAATAAGTTCCCCAACCCCCCCTGTACCGCATGCCATTCCAAGCATTAATACAGTCACTAACACTCCGCTCTCAAAACCCACATCATTGGGGCTTTGCTTATTTTAAATAGTAGTTTCAGAGGGATTAGCTGTAATAAGCAATACTTTGTTGTTATAATTGTATATTCAAACACTCTATCCCACTTATAACTCACTCATGCATTATAAGTAGACAGTACATGCTTATAACATTTTTTAAATAATTAAATAAATCAGTAAATATGCCTTACCTCAATGGAGGGAGGACATAATTTAACTGGAAAATTTAAAAACTTAATGGAAATTTTATCTGCCAGCCCAAGACATGCACAACACAATCAGAGCACACAGTTATCTTTACAGTTAAATAACCAGACCACCGTTCATGAAGAACTGACTGAAAGTACACACCATAACAGGCCTTTAACCAGAGGGTATTTACAAAATTTACTGTCTACATCAACATTTCAGCCTACAGTACACTAAGATGAACATGAATATCTAGAACCACATACTCAGTAAATTAGTAACACTTTTCGGAATTTATATACTACCCTTTTAGAAGATAGTACACTAACAGAATTCCACTCTAGTGAAAATCCTACACAACATAATGGCAAAAACAATACGCCAGTAATTGCAAATGCACAACCCGTTCATGCTGTGTTGCAACAGCCAGTAATTATAGAAACATTTCATGGGAGTTCAAAGCAGGATGTAGTAGAATTTTTTGAAAAGTGTAGCGAAATTAATGATTGGGATGAAACTAGTAAAATAAAGAGGTTACAGTTCTACTCAGGGGGACCAGCAAAAATAGTATATCACAACATAATTGCAACAGCTCAACAACACCTTACATGGAATTATATTGTGCAGCAGCTAACACAAGTTTTTGCAACATGTGCAAATAGGGTACAGTACAAAGAACAGCTCTACTCAAAAGCCAAGAACCGGGTAAATCTGCAATATTACACTTTCAAGAAATATTGTATTTAGTTCAGAAAGTAAAACCAACCATGCCAGAAGAGGAAATATTGGAGGTACTGTGGAATTGTCTCTTGCCATCAGTTGTGGATAAACTCATTGTTATGAATAACTCATCATTAGTAGCCATGCAAAACATATCAAACAGATTGTATCAGGACTTTAGAAACACAAACACAAAATAGAAAACAAGGCAACAACTAACTCCCCTGATCTACATAAAGAGATGCAAGCAATTAAGGAAGAAATCAACAAATTGATACTGAAAGAAACAAAAAGTCAGACAACACAAAACCACAGTGCAATAAAAACGTATTTCAACATAGCCTCGAAAATAAGCATAAAGTTTAAAGAAATTTTACACTACCAAAACAAAGTTTTTACCCTCAGAACACATGGCACCATTACCCTTATCAAAAAGGCTACAATAACTGTTAATTGACACAGCAAGGACAATGTTTTAGGCCAATAAATACACACAATGCAGAAAGGAACCACCATCCTTATTTGATGTACCACCATTTCCATTTCACAACTCTTATAAGACACAAGTACATGGAACACCACAGCCACAGTATCCACCCCCCAATCACCCACAATTCAAAACTGAACATATTCTAAAAATTTGTTTTACAGGGTGTAGAAACCTCCCATAAACCCTCGCAATGCAAGTTTGAAATAAAGGGAGGCTACCATTCTACGTATGCAGAAAAAGTGGCCAGAAACTGTAGGCCCGATCAGAACATATAACAGTTAATAACAGTTGAAACCAGTGTACCTAAGACAATTCACAGTAACTGCCTCCATTGAAACCGGAAATCACAGATAAACAAAAGCCCCCATCGCCAACGGTCCATTTCACTATCCCCTTTCTCCTCCTCATAACACAGGTGCACCTTTACATATTCACAAACACCGTACACATTCATACATTAATCAATATGACAGTATAATTGAAAATGTACTCACCAATATTTTGTTGCAGGTAAATCCTCCAACATAAAATGATGCTGAAGGTCTTATTACTTCTCGTACATATTATTCCGCCCTCTCTGCCCAACACCCCTTTCCGAATACACACTGGCGTGTACTGGAAGCCCATTAAGGTAAAAGTCATATATATGAAGAATCTATACCCTTGATTTACCAAATACCCCTCCAACCTCCCCAACGATCGCGCAACCCAAAAATATGGACCCAGCATATTTGTGCACTTGACATCCCACACTTATGTAAAAACACCCAATTGATTTTAAACCTCGTAACCGAGTTGCGGACACATCTCCTTACGGAATTCAACAATAACATTAATGTACCAAGTCGTCGTAGATGAGGATTACAATTCCTCGGTGATGCACTAGAATGGTGTTATAATACTAATTCTCATAAACATTTTGATCAACTACTGTACAATGACAAAGTCTTACTGTCAACAGCCAACACACTTAAGATGTCAACATTTCATAACACTGAGGGCATCCATTCCATAATAGAATCTATGAATAACACAACTCTCCAAATTGACAGGAAATTACACATGCTAAGTGAAGCCATTAATAATATTACCATCTCGCAAAACTGCCAGCTTAACTCACGGCAGGTTACAGAGTTACTCACCTTGGCGCAACAGATGGCTTTCACTTCTATATTAAAATTATTCAGCTCCCTATTGAGAAACTAATAACACTCTATCACTAAATATCATACCATCAGAAACCATTCAGAAAGACCCAAGTAAAATCCAAAATACGATATCAAATAGTAAAATTATAATATCACTCCCACCAGCTATTATTAATGTGTATTTCCATTTACCTATTGCAGAATGTTCCCTCACAGAAACGCAGATAGTTCTAAAGATACAGGTACTTTTAATCTGAAAAAAATGTCAATTGGAAATTATACAAAATTTTTCCTAAATCTTTTCAGTTCAAAAATCGTTCATGTTATATAATACAAAAGGAAATTACTATACTAACGGATATGAACACGTGCAATATATACAACATTCCAATGCCCTTGGAAAATGATTTAGAAATAAACAGAATACCTAAAATTTCTGCCGAAAAAGCAATGTGCATCAAGGCAGCCATTGAAATAGGCACTGTAGTGCCTACTACAGAAGATTGCTCATTCCATTGCATAAATAGCAACAAAATTACTATTATACAAATGCAACCACACGTATACTTAATTGCCAATGCACCTACGGAGTTATATATTAGTTGTATCAACAATAACAACTCCCGTACTGTGTGACATGACAACATTGGAAATTTTACTTCCATGCGGATGCAAACTACACCATGGACGCAATAATTTATTATGTGGGATTAATATTTGCGACGCGCGCACCTTGCAATACAACAGTGCATATGAGTATTACAATTCATTGGTTGAAGGATATTCAATTTCTAACAGAACAATTGAGCACCTTCAAAGGCGTTGCCATTACCAACATAACGCGCCTACTCTACACTCAATGGAATGTCCGTACCAACCTTGCCGAGAACACTTCCCCGCAAATATAAATTTTCTCTCTCAACCGACAATACTTCCCTCTACACTCTTCTATTCAATTACATACGTAGAGTTCTTGAACATAAGCATTTCACTATTCGCAGTACTAATTTTTTCCTCTTATTCCTCTATATATGTGTGGTACAAATTGCGGCGAGATTACGGAGTAACGAAGGCCTTACAACCCGTCAATGCATGCCAGGGTTCTTACCTTGCAACAATCAGCCACCCATCCCTGCCCATTCCCGTTCATTAGGAAATAAGACCAAAAACAGAGGAGGATCAACAGACCCTATGGGAAGAGATCAACGGTTACGCAGCATAGTTCCACAACTACAGCATTTGAAGAAAACTGTGCACGGCGATGACCTGTCACGAAAATGGTGGTGGCCACTGGTGTGAACCGGCCCGCGTTGCGTCTCAACTTAAACTAACAACTTTAGCACGCCGGGAGAATGTGCACTAGGAGATCTTGTATATTTGAGTGTCACCGAAAGCGGCGAGCACAGTCAACAATGCGCATCGCCTTGTCCACAGGTAACTGACAGCGCTCGTGCAGGATGCCAACATGACAGTATCATTCATCTTTCATTTCGTCATTGATTTAAATAATTAACCCCCCCCCCCCCCCCCCCCCCCCCCCCCCCCCCCCCCCCCCCCCCCCCCCCCCCCCNGCTTTTTCTACATATACCGCGGTATCTCTCCCACCTATCCCACACGTTAAGCTTATTCCACCCTGACTGGACACTGGGCATCACCAGTAACGATAAAATATGAGGCCAGACAAATACCATTAACATTACTTAAATTATATTTCCTCACTATGCCTATTGCCTGATAAATTGGCCTACTGAAAGATGTATCCAAACATAGTACGTAAACGATTATGGTGTACAAAGACAACATTATTAGCTTATGATAAATTAAAAATTAGTAAGAGTAACGGCTTCTCCTATTATAACGATTAATTGGTTTTGTTGTACATTCAAATCCTTGACAATTACATGTTAGAACAACGTCGAAGTACATAAATTATGTGATCATATTATATATAAAAGTGGTACGTGACGTCACTGTGATATGATGGTATCTAAACAGTGAGTGGTGTTGAAATTAAAATTGAATCCTCTCGGAAAATGTAAACAAGAAAAATAAGGGGAGGGAGAATATGATTTTCTACTACATTGCAATACGTAGGGAGATGGTCAAGGCGGAGATGTTTAAAATAGCGTAACGTTATTGAATGTATTCTAACATACACCAGCATCTAAATATAGCAATAACAAGTTGAATGTTATATATGTTTCATTGATAATAATAAGCATTTATATATATATTGATACTTGTATTTGTGCATAATATAAATTGTTGTTTATAATGAAACTTTGAAGCTGAATATTTGGTTGCTAATTTCTTCATTGTACATTATACTGTACATAGATTCATGATGGAGGCCTCCCATGGTGTAATATATGCTTTTATTTAATTGTAGATTCTGTATGTTTTAAGGAAATCTTTCATGTAAAACAAATGGTTATGTACGAGTGTTTTGTTACATGCAGACACAGTTAAGTGGTAATTTTAAAGAATGAAAACTATTGTATAATTGTACAGGTTCTTGTAACAATGTATACAACATTTCTATGTTATCCATGTACTCCCCCACTGTTAGCCCCTTCCTCCATTACCACCGTCAACTATCCCCGTCCACCGGGTTAGCTCCCAAAACTGTACATACCTTAGGGAACTCCGCCCCGACATTTTTTACACTGTTGACCATCTAAATAACTTTTAGTGCTTGAAGAACATCTTTACCTAGCAAAGTATTGTGCAATTTTTTAACAAGCAGAATGTCAACTGTCAGAAGTTTACAACATCTAATGCTCAATCACCTCGATCACAGATTGTGCTGGCACATGCTTGAAGTACTACATTTGTGGATTTTAGAAATTCTGTTGGTAGGCATGCAATGTCTGCACCTGTAACAATAACAGTCAATTATTCTACCCATCTCCATAACTTCAATCTTTACTTGGAATGGCTCTGCAGTTTTATCTGATTGTGCATATATTTCCCATCACCTTCATTGTTGCCGATAGGCATCTATAGGCAACAATGAAGTATGCTATTTCTGTACTTAATTAGTTAAACCTACACTTTTTTTTTTTTTTGGGAAAAATTGAAAGGGAAATAAAAATAAATCTTGTAATAAGTACTAAGCCATATGCATTGACAACCCCTGGTATAGTTCTAATACCAGTGTTGGAAAAAGTAACACAGGAATTGTGTAGGATGATCAAGCTTGAGGTCATCACACCAGTTGATTTTCCTACCCAGTTCTGTGCTCCAGTAGTTGTAGTTGCTAAAGGAGTGTGTGTCAGAATTTGTGGAGACTTCTTTGAACAAGTATGTAGAGCATTATGTATTTCCTACACACATGGTTTAGTACACATTGTCGCAACTTCATGGTGCAAAAGTGTTCAGCAAAATGATGCAAATTCAGGATTTTTACAGGTGCCTCCTAGTAAAAACAGTCAACCTCAGACTACATTTATTGGGTGATTCATGTATGAGTGACTGTCATTTGGGCTAAATGCAGTGCTGGAATATTTCAGCTGCATAATTTCCCGGGTACTAGAAGAAATACCCATTTTCCTTTACCATGTTGATGATGTCATTGTTTTTAGGGAAACTGTTGAACAACATAGTACCACAATGCATCAAGTGTTACAAAAATTTAGTGATGAGGTTATTATTATTAATGTGTGTAAGAGAGTATTTGGGATGGAGAAAGTTACTTTTTTGTGCAATGAAATCTCAGCAGAGAGCATTGCAGTATAAAAAAGTAGAGTAAGAGCAATTTGTAATTTTTCAGAGCCCAAAAATAAAATAGAGCTGTCCCTTTTCCTAGACGTGGTAAATTACTTATATTTTTTTTTTTGCTTTATTTATAGTGGTGAAGTTAAGGCCTTCTCTTACACAATTATGTTTGTAATTTCATTCCTAAAAAGAGTCATTTGCTAGAGCCTTGGAATGCATTGTTGAAAGAAAAAACCAAGCATACATTTGGGGTACTGAGCAACAGTTAGCCGTCCAAAATGTTAAAAAACTGTTGCAGGCAGAACCATATTAAACTTACTTTTATATATCGGTATAAAAGGAAATGATTGTAAGTGCAGACTGTCTTCCCTATGGCACGGGTTGTGCCTTATTTCAAGAGAGTAGTGATGAGACTCCTGAAGTAGTTTTTTATGGTTATTGAATATTGTCTAAAATTGTAAGTCTATATGCACAAATTGAAAAGGAGACGTGGGCTTGCAATAAATTTCATGAAGATATTTTAGTGCTCCATGTTACCCCCGAGATTGATCACAAGGCATTTGTTCAGTTAGTAATGTCCAAAAACATAGTCAAATTAACACCCAGACTTAAAAGGTTTAAGAAATGTTTGAATAAGTACAGTTACACTGTATCTTACATACCAGGTAAGCAGTTAGTGGTAACTGACTGTTTGTCAAAGAATCCAGTTCAGGGTGGTGATTACAAACATCTTTCATTGCACTGTTCAATTGAAGAGTATCAGCAAAGTTCATATGTTAACAGTATTCTAGCAAGCATCATGATGGAGCACTGTGCACTATAACTGTTTCTCTTCAGTTATTAATGGCATCATTCCTTTTAGTGTGATTACATGTCAGTTCGTTGTTTTAGTCATTGTAAATATGTACATTACGTTCACCTTCACAACAAAACACAGTGATGGAAAATAGTGGCGGGGTCCCAGAAATTCGCCTGTCGACCACAAAATCACTTTGTCACATATCCACAAAAATTAAACAGGGAATTTCTAATGCTGTATTCTTTTACTACGGCTGCAAAAGAATATGTACAATGCTTTAAAATTTCCTTTTGTTTCACATTTTGCAGTTTGTTTTTTAATATTCTAGACACTTTTATAAGCGTAAGAAATGTAGACAAACCATTAAATTTTACTTTGGCATTGATCTCATAACAGCACATAGTATCGCTATTTCACTTTTGATTGTTTAAGGTTTTGCGCAATGAGAACATCAGTTACAAATAATACAATATTGCACACAAATGAAAACAATATTTTGAAAAGCATATATCCTCATTTCCCTTTGCAAAATATTCTCAGTTTTATAAACATAAATTATTTTAATTACTGTCAATACTTTTGAAGTAATTTGTAATGCTGTACATAACCTCTTTTGAGTTAACAGTGCAAACATTTTCTTATAAATCAACTGCACAAAACCATTCAAAACTAATATTGGTCATATACACTCAAGAGCCAAAAAAACTGGTACACCTGCCTAATATCGTGTAGGGCCCTCGAAAGACGACGTAGCATGGACTTGACTAATGTCTAAAGGTATTCAGGAGGCATTTCACACTATGAATCCTGCAGGGTAGTCCACAAATCCATGCGAGTGCGAGGCGGTGGAGATCTCTTCTGAACAGCACGTTGCAAGGCATCCCAAATATGCTCAATAATGTTCATGTCTGGTGATTTAGGTGGCCAATGGAAGTGTCTAAAGTCAGAAGAGTGTTCCTGGAGCCACTCGGTAGCAACTCTCGGCGTGTGGGGTATCACATTGTACTGTTGGAATTGTCCATGTCCGTCGGAATGCACGATGGACATGAATGGGTGCAGGTGATCGGACAGGATGCTTACGTATCCGTCACCTGTCGGAGTTGTATCTAGACGTATCCGGGGTCCCATTTCACGCCAACTGCACACGCCCCATACCATGACAGAGCCTCCACCAACTTGAACAGTCCCCTGTTGAAATGTAGGGTCTATGAATTCATGAGGATTTCTCCATACCCGTACACGTCCATCTGCCCGATATAAAATTGGAAACGAGACTCATCAGACCAGGCAACGTGTTTACAGTCATCAAAGGTCCAATGGCGGGCGTAGGCGAGGCGTAAAGCTTTATGTCGTACAGTCAACAACGGTACACGAGTGGGCCTTCGGCTCCGAAAGCCCATATCAATAATGGTCCGTTGAATAGTTCGCACGCTGGCACTTGATGCCCCAGCATTGAAATCTGCGCCAATTTGAGAAAGGGTTGCACGTCGGTCACGTTTAATGATTCTCGTCAGTCATCGTTTGTCCCGTTGGATCATGATCTTTTTCCGGCCGCAGCGATGTCGAAGATTTGATGTTTTACTGGATTCCCGATATTCACGGTACACTCATGAAATGATCTTACCCGAAAATCCAAATTTTATAGCTTCTTCGGAGATGCTATGTCCCATCTCTCGTTAGCCGACTATAACACCACGTTCAAACTCACTTAAATCTTGATAACCTGCCATTGTAGCAGCAGTAACCGATCTAGAAACTTTGCCAGACACTTGTCTTATATAGGCGCTTCCGACCACATTGCGTTACTCTGATTGGTTCCATACCTCTGTTGTTTGCATACGCACGCCTATGCCAGTTTTTTTGGCTCTCCAGTGTACATTTTGTAAGTATTTTCATAATGTTTGTTTTCACTACTAATACCTTTGTTTTGGAATTTCACACTATTTGCAAAAACAGTTCAAGCTGGCTGGCAGTACGTGGAATTTTAACTAACACTGTTTTTGTGTTTCCTTAAAATTCCACGTATTATGTTTTCTGTAAAAGGATGTGTTTATTTCAGTGTTTGATGATTGTTAATATGAGGATAATTATATTTGAATGATGTCCAGCAGACTTAGTTGGTTAAATGCTCAAGCATTATTACACTTGGACATAATTATTGTATGTTACCTATAATAAACTGTTTAGGCCAGTCACTGTATGTTTACACTTTTTTGGACAAACCTTTGAAAAATTTCCCCAGGTTTAACATTTTGACCTGTGTTTTAAATAATCATACAAAACATAAATTTAATACTGTTATTAACATTAAATTACATTTTCTAATTTTGACTAAACAAAACTTTCAATTGCATGTTGTCTCTAAATTATAATATTTATTTCATAAGCAATATAAAATAAAAAAGGTTAGAACAGTGATGTGTTGAGACTGACTAGGAAGAAATAGTTAACATGTTAAATTTTACTAAACCAAGTTTTTATAAGATATTTGTAAATTAGCATCCCTTATTTAAATAGGTATTTACAATTTCATGTAGCACAGGTAGAAACATATTGCGTAGTTATATATTAAAAACATTACTTTTTTATCTGACCAAGAAAAAATATGTTTCGTAAGCAATAGTTTCTTTGTATGTTTTTTTCCATGAAAGAAAAATTAAGGTGTAGCATGTTATTTATTTCATAGAGTAAATAAATATTCTATATTTACGCTAAAGTATATTTTTTTCTGATCTTTATAGTAATCACTATTTGTCAATTTTCTCAGCGCTCACGGCAGGCAAATTATAATTTAATGTTTTCATTTTTATCAGATTTTACACTTACGTAATAAACAATGGTGTATGAATCTGTGGTCCATAAATAAAATGTAATTTTAATATTCGAAGAATTTTTAAATTTGCATTTAGATATGATGACAGAATGGTTACAACTTTGAAGTTGGCTAAATTGACAACATGACGAATTGCTGGATCTTGAGTATTTAATTTTCTTCTTCCATTGAAAAATATTTGAAATAATCAAATAAAGTTAGTACGTATACTTTTAACCTACCTAGTTAATGACACAGTTGTAATAAACTTGTGTAAATATATATGTTACTTTAACATGCATCATTTTTGTTGGGCAGATGAAGTGAAGTTCTAATGATTTGGCCATTGTTCTGGATGCCTTACATTGGTTACATGTGTGAAGGCAAGTGTTGGATGTATGAAGTTTGTTCCTAACCAAGAAAAATGTTTATGACTGCAATAATAAAAAAAAACTGGTATTTTTGTACATCACAACTTGTAATTTTACCTCTAGTTGTTTGAAACACATTTATATAACGTGCTAAATGTTTCAGTAAATTGAATATTTCTCAATGGCCAAATAAATTGCTCAAAATGTTACACCAGTTAGAATGAAAAAATTCCTATAAAACAATGCATGCTGAAAAAATGTGAGGGTAAACAAAGTTACACTATTAGTGCGCATGTACAAGTGACATGAGATTGTTGACAGTGTTGTTACATTTCAGACAAATCACAATTATACAATAAACACATTGGGTGCCATTTGTAACCTTTCAGTTAAATCATTTATTCATAAATTATCAGCTTCAAAATATATTTATTGGACTCATTTTTCTTATCCAGCAAATTCAACAAATTAATCAATTTTCTCAAACACAATATAAATCAATATTCCTTCTCTTCAATTATTAAATACTCACTTTCAAAAACATCTTGCTGCCTATATTTGTATAAAATAGCATATATTCGTGATTATTATATCATTAAAACTTCTTTTTACATATCCACATCCATCGTTAGAGGTGGTGGAAATTATTCTGTCAGAAAAAATTAGTTCTATTTTATTTGTGCCTTACTTATGTTGTCTCCTGTCCTCCGGTTGGCTGTCGTCTGACCATGACGCATCTCTCCGCCAATCAGCAATGGCAAGACAAGAGACAACCAGGATAAGTTTATTTAGTACGTTTGTTTAATAAACATTTAATGCAGACTACCCTCTAGGAAGGAAATGACAAATTAAACAAAATATTAATACTGAATACTGTCTAGAAACAAATGGAAAATACTAACACATGATCTCTATGTCGATAAACTATTAAATAATCAAAGATTATATTGTTAAATCGTATAATAAAATGTAATTTGGAAATGATATTAAAGAAAGTGACAACATAAGCAAGTACTTTGTAATCATATATAATTAAAACAAGTATGATTAATGTTAAACATAACCCCTAAAAATTGCAATGTTACAGTGTTAGCCACCATATTGTGTGTTGTTACTAAAGTTATGTGATAAAGTGGGCAAAATGTGTTGTGTTGTTGAGTTTCCTATTTTTTTAGTTGTATTTTATGCTCATTTGTTTTGATATTTATTATTTATTGTGGTTAAGGCCATCCTTTCATGGAAGTAACCTAACTCATGCCCTTATAGTCCCATCCCTCCTCTGCCCTCCCCCTCCCCCTCCCCCAGTTAAACATTTACACACAGTTACTGCAAAATATTAATGTGTAACATGCTCAATGTGCTATATCATGAATAATACAAATCAAACCATTATCAGTAGAGACATTGTTTAAACTCATAAAACCAACACAAATACGGTCTAAAATTGTGAATATTTATATGTTATGCTCTTTGAAATATGCCAGCTTTCTTTGGTCAGCTGAAGAATGTAAACAGAGCATTTGGCAGTTGAAATATTAGACGTCACATTGTTTATACAGTAGAACCTCGATTAACCATCACCCTCGGGACCGGGACCATGACGGATAACCGAATAGACGGATAACAGAAATAATAATAGCGCCGCTACAACTTAGCACCTAGACAGTGTTTGGCGTGGCAACATCGCAATTCACTGCCTTGCATGTTATAACGGCGCCATTGTAAGTCCTAATTGTGATGATTGCTGCGCAGTACTTAATGTGAAATGATTTTAAAAGAGAAAAAACAAAACCACGCCAGTTCAAGTGAAAAATACTTTATTAAAATATTTTATTAAGAAAACAATGAAATATCAACTATACATGTACGTACTGTACTCTAAAAACTTACGTTACCGGTACAGTATTTAGTTTTTAAAATAATCCGTCATTTTCTTTTGTTTCTTTCCCCGTCGAGCTTTTTGGGCGGCCATGTTTCTGATTTTTCTGAGAAGAAGCACCTGGGTCCCGGTAGCCTCCTCTTGACGCTCGAACCAGTCAATGCACTGTGTTAACATCGATTCCGCTTCTGAATGGGTGATTCCTGGGTTGTTATCAAGCGCCGGTTCAGCTTCTTCCACGTCTTCATGATCACCACCGTCATCAAGTTGCAAAACATTGGAAACAATTTCATCATCACTCAAGATTTGAAAGCCTCCATCCTGATTGTCACTGTTTAACCAGTCTGTCACTTCTTGAGTTGATAAAGTTTCATCTATCAGTCCGTTGTTACAAAGCTGCACTATTTCGTCAACACTGACAGGCTCATGTTCTGCAGATTCCTCAGTAGAAGGTTCAGGCCATAATTTATTCCAAGCGTTCTTCAGGTTTGTTGCCGTGAGATCTGACCACGCGTTGGCAACATTAAAAATTGCATCCTTGATGTTGTATGTTCTCCAAAACTCCTTAACCGTTGTAGCGTCGTCAGAAGACAGCAAACTTTCAATAAAAGCCTTCCTGTAGCGTCGCTTCATGTTCTCAATCACACCCTGGTCCATGGGCTGAATGAGAGGTGTTGTGTTTGCAGGAAGAAAGAAACACTTTATTTTACCGTCATCACTTTGAAGTTCATTGTAAGGGTGGGAAGGGGCGTTGTCCATGAGCAACAATGCTTCCTGTGGTAATTTCTTCTCTGCAAGATGAGCTCTTACTTGGGGAACAAACACTTTGTGAAACCAGTCGAAAAAAATCGTTTGGTCCATCCAAGCGTTTTTTTGAGCATAGTAATTTACTGGTAAAGCGTTCAAATTCAAATTTTTAAATGCACGGGGTTTTTTAGATTTTCCTATCACTGCTAAGGGTAATCTATGATTGCCTGTGGCATTTGCACACACCATTGCAGTGATTCGATCTTTTTGGATCTTAAAACCTGGAGCAGATTTTTCTGAGAATGAAGCCAGTGTCTTTTGTGGCAGAGCTTTCCAGTTAAGTCCAGTTTCGTCACAATTATACACTTGTTCCCTACTGAGATTAAGATCGTACATTTTTGCAGTAAATTCTGCTCTAAAGCCCTCTACAACAGCACTGTCTGAGCTAAGTTTTTCGCCGGTAATGTCCAGTTGTCGAATGCCGTGACGAAACTTAAACTTTTCAAGCCATCCCATGCTGGCTTTGAAGGTTGGGTCGCCATCTAGTTTTTTGTTCATGTCCATCGCCTTCGTCACTATAATGGGTCCAGAAAGGGGTATCCCTTGGCTTCGGGCTTGAACGAACCACTGATAAACAGCACTATCGAGTTGTTCAAATTTTGCTGGTCTCATTGTTTTTCTAGTCTTGACATCTCCATCTGTGTTTTGCATTTTTGATACGTGTTCCTCAATTTTATCTGCATCACGTTTTAAATCATTTACGGTTGTTCTTGCAACACCATAAATCTGAGCCAGACTTGTAGCTGTTTCACCTTTCTTCAATCGTTTAATAATTTCTAGTTTTTTGTCGAGTCCCAAAACCACACGTTTCCGTTTCTCAGCCATAACAGAAGAGCAACCCACACTACGTATAAACAGCACTGTCAACAATAAACGGTAAAGCACGAACACTAGTAGGCACTGCACTCGAAATCGGCAAAAACTTCGGTTCACTGTAGTAAGCCACGCACCGTACTGAACTGAAACAGTAGCAGTGGAATGCAGAAGACAGTGTAAGGGGGGGTGGGCACGCAAACCCAAGGTCACTGCCCTTGCCACCAATGACTCATGCACAGTGCAGGTGTGCAGTACAGTCGTCACTACTCATCATAGAGCCTCGACAGACGATCCGGCTCGGCGCTGACGCGGAAACATACAATTTTTTTGCGCTAGCGGGGTGGCGGTTAATAGAGACTGACGGTTAAAAGGGTGACGGTTAATCGAGGTTCTACTGTATGTAGGAAGGATATGCTATAGGTACCTGAAAGTAGAACTTTAGCAAGTTTTCAGAAAAGTGTGAACTTACCGTGAATGAACTTTAACAGCTGTATAAGTTACATGATCTACTAATAAATCATTTAAAATCAAACTATAGGGTGGTGGGATTTCTTAATTTGTAAACAAATGTCTGTAACTGCATGCTATTTTATTTTGCTAAACAACTATTATGTGCCTTTGCAAGAATAAATGTATATAATGTAAAACAATGCCACATACTTTTAAAGTTATGTTTATTTTCTAATTATTGATGTTTTTGAACCATTAGAAGAGTGTTGGTTTATTTAGATTAGTACATTTTACAAACCTCAAAATTTTCATATAAACAAATATATATGGTGTATGGTGGATTTTACTCACGCATCTGTCATATTGACTGTTTGTCATGAAAATAGGAGAAATTCAGTCGAAGGAAGTATGATGTCATTAAAATTTGATGAGCGTACACATGTGATGATCTAACAGTAAATTATTCATCATCGCAGCTTGTTTGTTATCAGCCCCCCAGGGAACCAACTGGCTGGCTTCTGGAGAAATTCTCTGCAGATATAGCATCACATGTAAATGTGGTTATAGCATGTGTGTCTAGCACAAAATATTCTCTATTAGATGAGAGAAAACCAGCAGTCTGACACAATCTGTCAAAAGTTGAGGTACTTCACTACTAAACAGTGGTCACCCAAATGCAAAATACCTGGTAGAACTCCTTCTTTATTACCAGCATAGATTTGACAGACATGTCTGTAAAGGGTTTCTTCTGACAGGCTCTGGATTGATAGCCCTAGCACGGATGCAGCAGTATGTTCTGAAACAACTGCATAAGTATCATTAAGTGTATGGCTCGAACTCGAGAAGCAATTTAGTGATTAGTAAGTTGGAACTTGGTACTCAACCCAAGGCCCTTGTTATAGTTTGTCCTATATGCATTGAACAAATAAGTAATGTGAAAGAACCCTTTATCAAAGAAAATGTCCTGAATTACTAATACCAGAAAATAGGGGTAAAGTTGAAGAAGTGTCAAGCGAAGTGGTTTCTAGTAATTTCAGACTATTATTCAAAATATTTTTAACTAATATAACTGGTTAATTTAACTGAAGTAGCAATAATTCATAAATTCATATAAGTTTTTGCCAAATTTGCAATCCTGGAAGTTGTTAGGACTGATAATAGACCTCAGTTCAAGGGTTCGTTTTGTCAGTTTGCAAGTGATTATGGCTTTTTTCATAAATCAAATAGTCCATATTTCAGTCAGGCCAATGACTGTGCGAAAGCTTCTAATGAAACTGCTAAGACACTTTTGAAAAAATTTGAGAATGTTTATGATGTTCTTCTGGCACCTCTGGACTACGGCTTTTCCCCCTTAGAGATGATATTAAGTAGAAGAGTTGGACCACACTACCTAGCCTGAAATTTTCCCAGAAAAAATTTCCATAAGTAATTATGTACATATGAAACTAGAGCAAAAGGAGTAGTATTAGGACCATTAGTATGTCGCAGGGTACAAGAACTGTCTCAGCTGAAGAAAGGGGTACATGTTTGGATTCCATATTTGTTCACATTTGGGACAGTGCTAGGTACACCTACTGACTGTACTCAGATCATATCTAGTCCAGGCAGATAGTGGCACATACAGATTTAATAGTCAACACGTGGGTATTTGTCCCAGTCTCTAAAAGAAAGAGAGAGGATGTTGTACAGTGAAAAACTGCCAGCGGGAAAGATTAATAGCAGTGTAATTGAAGAAAACTAATAGTGGGGGACAGTTTTAAGAACAGGGAACAGGTAATCCAAACAATGGCGATTCAGACGTGAATCAGAATTGCATGGTTGGGACAATGCTAATAGCAGTACTATTATTGATCCACCTGTGATTGAAAGTAATGTCACAGGCGTGCACCTTGTAGTGCATTCCTTTTTTTGGAGTTTTACATAGATCTTAGCTCCTTTTTTAATCAGCAGTGTGTGCTGTATCTGCGACCCATTCAACAAAACGAGTGTGCTCATTTTCATGCTCTTTTTCACACTCATTTTATAAACAACTTCCCCAAATCTCTACACATTTGTTTTCTCCTTCCTGCCATGGTCATACTTGTACTGAGCGAGATAGATTGCCTATTGATAATATTTAACCCTGAGCATGTGAATCTTCTTCCCTCCCTAGAGTGGTCACCTAGCCTTCACCGCATCGTACGCATGACTTAACAGATTGCATGACAATTGTTGAATACACAGTATGCACGATTCAGAGCTCGGGTGGTTTAATATATACTGTATTTTGAAATTTGTATTATTTTTTTTCATGAAGTCAGTGTTAAATTGTCTCTAATGTGAAAATGGCACATTTTGTAAATTAAATATTGATTTATTTTGCAGCTGTCTTCTGAAAAAGATGAAACCTAAGAGGTGTATAGTTACCCTATCCTTGTCTTCCAAAATGTAAAAAACATATAGCAGTGCAAGGTTTTAACAAGCATTGTAAGTCCAGGTTCAATTATATCTAGAATGGAAATGACATGTATTTTAAACTAAAAATTAATTTATTTAAATTGGTAAGCATCTTCTGGAAAAAATTTTATTTGAGAAGAAACAAAATTCAACCACATCTTATAATGTTTTCACAGTAACTTCAAGATTTTCTGAAGCCCTGCTAAAGATCTACTTTCAGGGAACCGATTATGTATCCTTCTGCAGTATGTATACAAAACATTGCCATGTGACACCTGTCAAACGTTTTGGAAACAAAAACAGAGCCATGTGGGAACTGTCAAATATTTTGTTAACAGTGTCCATGTGGGAACTACCAAAATTTATTTTTGAAGAGAAACAATGCCATGCAAATCTTAACTGTCATATACTTTGATAAAATTCTCCAAATGTCTAAAATATGCTAATCAATTTAGCAAAATATTGTAATACATACAAAAAGGTAGATTGAAGTATATATCGGAACTGTTAATTATATAATTTAATTAAAGTTTACTTATTATATTAAGATTTATTTACNAATGGTACCGTATTTTATCGCATATAAGTCGCACATTTTATTTAAAAAATGTTATTGAAAACTTGGGGTGCGACTTATAAGTGAGAAAAATTCCTCCAGCCCCGCACTAACGTTTCATTTACTACGAATTCACGGCCCGCGGCTCGATTTCCAAACTCTTCAGCGAACAAAATCACTTTCATTTTGAAACCTGCGGTGTAGGTACATCGCTTTTCCATCAAGAAACTGTCGCACTTCTTCACTGCAACAACATTAAAACAACACTACGTGCCGCGCAAAGACGTGTAAGTCACGGCTACATTTGGTTCTCAAGAACCAACGCTAATGTGCTGCTATCTCTTACGCTCCACAAAAAGCTTTCGAAAATAATTGATTACCAGTTATTGACCAAAAATCATGTCCTTTTCTTTCTTTTAAAATATTTTTTCTGTTAAGGATTGCGAAGGGAATTACGTAACGGAAATATTCAAATGCCTTTCTATATTTTGCACGTTTATTTAAAACTTACAAAGATAAACTGCGGAAATAACAACGCTAATACTAAAATTACATCTTAACCTAGAATTATCTTATAAGTAGAAAGAATGTGTTACGTTAGTTTTATAACCACAATTCAGCGTCTCCAATATCCAATATGGCGTGGTTATACTTCTGAAAAAAACGTGCCCAAACGGACAAGATGGAGTGTATGAGTCCGCTGGACAGACACTGAAATTTATTTAATTTCAATTAATAACAGTGAAATCTTTACCCATGAGTGCTACGTAAAAATGTAAATATATAGTTTAGCAATATTAACTTTACAATTACGGCATTAAATTTATACATATTAATATTTAACCTACGAACTATTTCTTTTCAGCTATAACCAACATGTCCCTTCAAAATCCGTTGTTAATTCGTACGGACTTTTAACAAATTATTATAATTTATTGAAAAAATATACTTAAAACTTAAAACAACCAATTTATATAGTGCTTCATTGCTAAAAGCAAGACAAAACCTTTTTCCATATATAATTTTTTTATAACCAATTGAACATGTAACTCCTAGGGTGATTTTTCAAAGGTTCTTTTCAAAAGTATCGAAGATACCGTGAATGGATTATAGCAGCTATGGTTACTGACATATTAAATGAGGTGAGTGACATTGTATTCTATCCTCCTACAACTAATAAATATATAACTCTCAAAATAGTTCTTATAGATAGATTTATGGACAGCGAAGAAAAGAGATTAAAATTTTTGCTGAATGAAATAGAACTTGGTGACAAAAAACCTACTCATCTCCAATGAGAAATGAAAGAACTAGCTAGTGATAAGGTTTCTGATACCTAACTGAAATGGTTGTGGTTAGAACTGCTACCCAGTCATACTCAAGCTATTCTGTCCGCTAGCACAGATATAATTTCAAAATTGGCGGACATGGCTAATAAACTTTCTGAGATTACAGGACCTAATATCTGTGCTGTTTCTAATAAAATCTCTGAGATTACAGGAACTAATATGTGTGCTGTTTCTACTAAAAATATTTAAAGCAACCAATATGAGCCTTATTTATGCGCTCTCACAGAAATGAAACAATCTAATCTAGAGGTACGTCTAGATAAGATTACTCATGTAGTAAATAATTTAGAGTTACAACTCGAAGGTGCAAGTTTTAATCACAGTCGATACAGGAGGCGATCAAAGTCCCCTAGTCTGAACCAACACAACAAGAATAAAGGTTTATGTTGGTATCATGACAAATTCAAGGAATATGCACGTAAATGTTGTTCACCCTGCAGTTGGAATAATACTCTGACGGAAAACTAAACACTTGTGTGGACGAGACAGAATCTACACAAGATGGTATGCACCGCCTCTATGTTGTTGACAGATCAAGCACACTCCAGTTTCTCATTATTGACACTAGTGCAGATACTTCCATAATTTCACTAACAAACAAGGATCGATGCAGCAAACAACCTCGAGAATTGTACCCTGCAAATGGAACTACTATCTCTACTTTTGGACAAAATTTGTCTGTAGACTTAAGGACTATGATACTTTTTCAAATGGGTTTTTATGATAGCTGATGTTTCTAAACCTATAACTGGCACAGATTTCTTGTCATACTTTGACTTACTCAAAGACATACGACAGAGAATGTTAGTAGACCATACAACTTTATTGGAAATGTTAGGCAATATAATAACTGATTCTACACCTAACATACAGTCTATTCACTCTATTGAAACCTCCGGTTCACCTCTTTACTCAAGATGGTCTGCAGAGTCCTTGTTACAACATGAACTCAAACTCTTCTTTAGCTGCACGTAGCTTGTCTGGTTGGAGACTCCTAGTGAACGTTTCTCACATGTACATGTAGACGTTGTTGACCCACTTCCAAAGTTGTGAAGGATTCTGCTTTATTCTCACTGTTGTTGATCGATTCTTTAGATGGTTATAAGATGTTCCAATTGCACAACAAAATGCTGAAACAGTTGCAACTGCCTTTATCATGTGTTGGATATCACGTTTGGTGTGCCTCGGAATATAACAACTGATCAAGGACGTCAATTTGAAAGCACACTTTTCCGTTCACTCAAAAGATGTTAGGAATTGACATGTCTAACACTACAGCTTTGCTGTAACGTCAACATCGAACAATGAAAGCCGCTCTCGTGTGCCACTTAGAACAATATACATCATGGGTTACAGCCCTTACCTTAGTTCTCCTTGGTATATGCTGTGCTGTGAAGGATATCTTAATCGATCCAGCACCGAGATGCTCTATGGTACTACAATACATCTACCAGGGGAATTTTTCAGTGAGACAACTACTACTGACACACTATACAACAACTGCGTATCACCATTTCTAAATTCAAACCTGTACCCACTTCAAGATGTATTAATAAAACAACATTCATACATCCTGATCTTCAAAATGTGACGCACATATTCGTTCGTCATGATGCTGTACGCACATCACTATAGCCTCCATATGATGGGCCTTACCTAGTGTTGCGTTGTCACAACAAATTCTTTGATATAGAAATCTGTAAGAGTCAAAAACTACGTATTTCCATAGATCAACTTAAACCTGCCTTTTTGGAAGTTTTACCATCACACAGAAAGTAACATCCACACTTGCAAGCAACACCACCACCAAAAGAGACTTGCCAAACGTCATCGTTAACATGCCTTCACACACAAATCTACAGTCTCGCTCAGGTCGCCTTATATCTTTTCCAGTTGGATCAAAAAATACTACATTTAAAAAAATATTTTATTCTCTTAAAAAGGGGTTGGGGGGTGTGCAGGGAGTTCCTTAACTTTTGTTATCTCTATGAACTGATTTTGTTAAAAAGAAAAAGACATTCATTGTTTATTATATTACATTAAGTTTTTTCTCTGTAAAAGAATACAGAAACATTAAAAACATTTCATAAGTTCAAATAAAAATTAATTTCTTGGAATTATATTTATAACTTCAAACTATTCTATAGAATATACATGTATGATATACATATTCCATGCTGTATATTCTACTGACCCCTACTATGATTCCTATTACTGGTTTGTTCTGGTTTGCCATGATCCCATATAGAGTATATGATGATATTCATAACTTTATTAATCATTCTGGAAAAAATAGAGTTTGCTTCAATTCTGACATGATTCCAAGTAGAGATGAAGGGAATTAAAAATTAAGCAGGGAAACCATGTCGGAATAGCTTTCAGTGTGTCCAGTGACAGAGAAAACCCGGAAAAGTCAGGGAAATTTGGTGATCTGGGAAAAGTCAGGTAAATGTGAGGGAATTTGGAGAAAATTCTGGTGATTGTCGAAGTGGTTTATGCGATACTATTTTTACAGCATAATATTAATTAATTTAACTGAATTTTAATTCCCGAAGATAAATTTTGGGAACAATGAAACACATTTTCTTTAACATAATTACGTGTGAGATTGCCAAAGTGTTGTTTTGTGACTTTGATTGATCTCTCCATAAAAATTATTCTCGGCATGGAAAAGAGTTAGTATTTTCTTGTAATGTAGAGTATTTGTAAACATAGGTTTTAGGACTGCTACAGGTTTGATGAAAACTGAAACATTGACATTTGGTAACATGGATGACAGATTTTTATGCAATGTGAAGATGCAGTACACTAGAAATGAATAAGGCAAAGAGGGTAAAAATTTTCTTTGCTGTATATGTACCAAAATAATCCTGTTAAATTAATTTTGCTTGCTGTAGGTATGACCAACCCAGCAAACTGCATACAGTTATCTATAGATTTGTTAATAAATAAGACATTGTTTTGTGGTGTTTTACTAGGCAGGTAGAACCTACAGTAAATAATTAATATTTTTTTGGAGTATAGCTACTCTAATGTATCTGGCTGCAGTTAAATGTCTAAGTACAAGAAAACTGCATGTAATCCTATGTGGGCACTTGTTTGTTTGCAGAAGTTCCAGCTGATAAATTTTCAGTGTTTTGTAAATTTGAGTAAAAACTGTAATGCCCACCAGTAATAAGGGCAAAAAGGTTCTTTTGAACCACATGAGGGTTAGAAAACATCAACTTATAAACAGCTGGAAAAATATTGAGTTGAGAGGTTTTGGTTGCCTTAACATTTGCTGCGTGAACACTGGTGAGGGTGAAATGAGATGTAACTGGAGCAGTAGTGAAATACAAGGGCGGAGGAAACTTAAGTGCCCCAAGAAAACAAGGCAACCAACGACAACATCTGCCATATTTCCTTACACACAAAAATCTAGGTGACACCACTGGGAATAGGGTCTGGTTCTTCTTGGTGGGAGACGAGTAGTCTTGACTGTAAAACCACTGCGGCGGCTGTCTTGGAAAATAGTAGGAAGATAATATCTTAAGAAGATGCCATGGCTACCTTAAATATCTGGTGGTAGGCTTATTATTTTCATAAGGTAAAGGCACTAATGCTCGACAGTGAACTAGAGGATAACACTTTCTATCAAAACCTCTTACAATAAGAATTAATTATATAACTTTACTACTGATGCTAAAGACACCTAGTGCTATCTATGATGCGTAGACAAAAACTTACATCCATTATTTAAGCAGAATTCAAAATGGCATCAGTTGAAGTAAACAATGTGAGCAAGAAAACGCGTGTGCTGTGATTTCTTAAAAAAAATAGCTAAGGAGGTTGAAATTTCACAGGTATCATTTTGTTTTATATTTTTACGATTTGTCCTACTTTTTGTTTTGGTTATAAAACATATGATATTGTTTACATACTAGGGCCATAGGTTTCTTATTTCTTTTAGATTTTGTAATAATTTAAAGTGTGTCTACTATTGGTGTCAAGAATTAGTCAAAACCTAAAAGCAGACACGTGTGTCATCTATTGGGGTCACACCAAACTGAATTTCTAAGCTCATGTTAATACAATTATAAACTCTATTTCCTATAAATAAAGTTCTGTCTAAATTTTATTACTCTTTCATTATCTTATCTAACAGTAGACAGGGTGTCAACTATTAGGGTACGGGATGTCAACTGTTAGTTCTATTGATTCCAGATTTTATGTTTGAACACGATGCCGCCAATAAAAGGACAAATGTTTCGTTATCCTGAAGCTGATGGAAGCAGCTATACAAGAATGCAGGTGAGGTGTTCCGACAGCTACTGCTGCCAAAAAATTTGGCGTACCGAGAGTAAGTCTACTGAATAAAGTACAGGGAAATACACCAATAAAACGTAAAATGGGAAGAAGCTGTTATATGACCGAAGAAATAGAAAAGATGCTGGTAACGTGGGTAAAAGCAATGGTGAAACAAGGATTTCCAATGGGGAAAGACAATTTGCAAGATTGTGTAAAGAAAATAGTAGACAATTTAAATTTCGAAACCCCTTTTAAGGAGGGTAGGCCTGGAAACAGATGGTACAGTAGCTTTTTAAAGCGTCACCCTGATCTTATTCCAAGACAGCCCCAAAATTTGGCTGCTTCCAGAACTTCTGTGACAACATCTCAGTTGAAGAATTGGTTGAAAGAGGTCGGTAGCTACTTAAATGATAACAACTATTAGGACATTTTGAACGAACCTCAAGGAATTTTCAATATGGATGAGACTGCTTTTTTCCTAAATCCTAAAGGCAGTAAGGTCTTAGCACCTAAAGGAGAAAAATCAGTTTACCAGTAAATTAATGCGGATGAAAAAGAATGCTTTACTGTACATCTAGGTGGTAATACTGCCAGCGATGCTCTACCTCATGGTCATTTTTAAATATGAGAGCATACCAAGAGAGTTAAGTATGTCAGTTCCTGAATCTTGGGGTGTAGGACATTCCGATAATGGCTTGATGACCAGGGAAACATTTTATGAATACATGTGCAATGTTTTTAACAAATGGTTATAGGACAATAATGTTCCAAGACCAGTCCTACTTTTTATAGATGGTCATACGTCGTATCTTTCTTACCATGTAAGTAAATTTTGTTCGGAAGACGGCATTATATTGATTGCTCTCTTTTCTAATGCCACACATTTACTGCAGCCAATGGATGTTGCAGTATTCAGAAGTCTTAAGGGAGTATGGAAGACTGCAGTGCATTCTTGGTGGTTAGAAAATATTGATTCTCCCGTTTTACGCAAAATACATTTTTGTCCTTTGTTAAACAAGGTACTGAAGGACACACTGGCACCTGCAATATTCCAAAATGGTTTTCGTAAGCGTGGACTAATACCATGGAATCCTAATAATGAAGTTTACTGTATCCTAGGACCACCAACCAACGATTTTACAGAATTTCAAACAATGGCAAAAATAAAGGAACCAGTTTAAAGGTTGTGATGAATGGATGGGTGCCAAAGAAGACATCGGATTGTTTCATTTCTATAAAAATGTTGAAGAATTGTTAAAAGAGAGCAAACAAAACCTGACATCACCTACTATCTTGACTAGTCAAAATTTCATTCCGGAACAAAGCAGCACAACTGAAATTATACCTCCACTTATGAATGACAACAATCATAATTTAACATTTGATATTATAACTGAAGACCCTAAAACTCTTAGTAAAGTACCCAATTGCAATATTTCTCTAAATCCACAGGATAGCACGAACATAAATCCATTGATAATGCCATCTACATCAAGACAAAACATCCCACCAGAAAATGCCTCTAAGGATATGGGTATGATAATACCTAGTCCATTCAAAAGGGCTTTGTTTTGGCCAACACCTAAATAAAACTCTAAAAAAAGGAAGAAAGAAAAAATACCTTCTGTTGTATCCTCCATTCAATGGCAAAAATACCATGAAAGCAAGGAGAAAAAAAGACAGAATTAGAAGAAGAGAAAAAAGGAAGAGCTGAGGAAAGGAAAAAGAAGAAAGAACAGAACGAAGAGGCACGGAAACTTAAGACTGCTAAAAAATTAGCTAAGAAAAGCCAAAAAACTGTGAATAAAAAAACTAATAAGACTGATTATTGTAGTGACACGAATACTGATACAGAATGGCCGGAATCTGGAGATAGCATTGATGATATATCTGACGAGCGTGAGAATGATGACGAGGAAAATGAATCTTCAGAGCAAGAAGAAGAAAATTGTAAAGACAAGTAAAATTAAGCGAGTGATTATGTAATTGTTAACTTTCCCGAAAATAGAAATATTACAAATATGTTTGTACTGTCCAAAAAATTACACGAAAAGATGAAGTTATGGCTATGGTGTGCTGTGATTGATCCAAGACTATATTCAATGAAAATTATAAAGATATTAGTATCATAAGTGAATCTCAAATAGTTAGTCCTCAATGCACCAAAAATGATTGTAACAGGTGATATGTTTAATTATAAATTTGATGTGTCATTAGAAGTTGATGGATAACTTCATAACATGATGAAAGAAGAAGATGAAAATATTATTGCATAATGTATAAATATAATATAAATATAACATGCTGATACCTAACTTTATGAAAGCTTAAATGTTTTTCTAGTATTTGTGTGTTTGATTTGGTTAAATGTATACTTTAATATGATAACAATGTGTGTGTCTACTATTAGTGCGTATGGATGTCTATTACTAATGGTTTAATTTTTTTGTGATGTCATCTACTAGTTCCTATGACAAAGTATAAATAAATGCAAATTATAATCTAATAAATGCTGATTATTTAAGTTTTTATGATGGAAAGTTGATTTCCCAATGTTGCTCTACTTGTATAAAAAACTGTAACTATTCTAAATAAATAAATATATTTGATTATGAAGCTCAATATTTGTGAATTCCTTAAAGTGTCGAGCATTAGTTCCTTTACCTTAATATGCTGATATTTTGTAATAATGTTAATTGTTATAGTTATTGTACATGTTCTGTATTGTTGTCACTGTTTTTCTAGAAAATTTTAATTTTCAACTGGAAAAATCTTCAACAGTCGGGAATTTTTTGTATTCTTGCTTCCTGGAGATCGTGTTAAGAATTTTAGTATTGAAACAACTTTTAAAATTGTTTATGTGATGTCATTACAAGGGATAGCAAACAATATTATAAAAGATTTTTCTCATCATGCAATTTAAAGGCTTGTAAAAATTGGGACATTATTACAAGCACTCAGCATTGCACCTGTTAAACATGAAAATGTAGTGTGTGTTCATGCTGACATAACTTGAATGGCCAGCCAGCTAGCTGTATGTTTTTGTGTGTGTATGCATCTTTGTGCATGTAATGCTGGCCATCATTGCGACCAAAATATAACTGGTATCATCTTAGGTTTTTTGTTACTACGGTCTCCTTTTAGATGTAGTTGTTTTGCTGTATTGTGGGTTGTTATTCAAAACAAATAGTAAATTATTACAAACCGAGTGTCACATAATTGATGAAAATAATGTTCAGAACATAATTAGTATTCAAAAACACAATATCACTATAATCATTTTTAAAATTTGCATAAACCTTAGGTAATTGCATTTAGGACCATAAAAGTGAACTTAATATTTAACAGCTAATGTAAAATATATAGAATGTCCCAAATTTTTTATACTCTTTGTACTTTAATAACAGAGAAACTTTTAAAAACAATCCAATGGGACTGTGTATTTGATGCTATAAGGACAACATTGGGTGTGTATGAGCACGTTTAGCCATTCTGCTATTTTCAGTTCCATTTGCAGCCATGAGTAGCAGTATTACAATTGTAGAGGAAATGGAGATGACAAGGTTTTCTTTTGAGCAACGTAAGTGGAGTTTAAAGTGTTATTGGAAATGTGATAACATGATTGTGGTGCAAAGATGATGAAGGGCAGAATTCAATACTGTGCCATTGTCACATGTAATAATGACACAATTACATGACAAGTTTAAGAGGGACAGAACTCTGTGTGATGTGAAGAAAAGATGGTGCATCAAAAAGAGAATGACAATAGTTGAAGGAAGTGTGGGGACTGTTTTGCTCACATTTACACATTCCCCCAGGAACTTGAAGTCTGTAGACAAGCTGCGTGTGAGTCAGGTGTCAGTAAATCAAGTGTCCATCACATTTTAAAGCAATAAAATTGGGGGCTCTACCTTCCCACATTACTTCATGCTATGAATAAAGATGAGCTGGATAGGCTTGTTAAATTTTGTGTGTGTGCTGTGAATATGTGCAACATTAACAAACATTTTAGTGATGTGATTGGTTCAATGAGGCAACCTTTAAATTTAATGGAACTGTCAACTACCACAACTGTGTGTACTCGGTGGATGAAAATTCCCACATTGTGGTAGAGCAAACAGTTAATCTTCCTTGGTTAACAGTGTGGTGCTGTAAGTCTTCCAGAGAACTTAAGGAATAATTCTTCTTTGTCAAAATGGTGACAGGTGAAAGTTACTTTATCATGTTGCAGGAAAACATTGTGCCAACTGTTCACCAACTCCACCCAGATGAGAATTTCTTTTTCCAGCAGGATAGTACATCACCACATTAACATTGAAATGTCACTCTAGGATGAAACATTTGTTGGCAGGTAGATAGACCTACAAGGAAGTGTTGAATATCCACCCAGATCTCCATATTTAATGCAGTTAGTTTTTTTTATGTGTGAGGAACTCTGAAGAACATTGTGTATGCCACAAAGCCACTGACACTGGATGCTATGAGAGATGCGATTGTGACCACCTGTGCATCCATTCCATGAAAACCCTAGCTATAGTCTGTCATTCTGTTCTATAGTGTTGGAGACAATTTTTTTGCTGGTGATGGTGGAACATTTTGAATATTTATAACTGTCGCTAAAATTTGCATACACCCAATGTTGCCCTTAAAGCATCAAATACAAGCAGTCCCATCAGATTGTTTTTAATAGTTTCTTAGTTATTCACATTCAGTAAACATTAATTTTTTGACATCCAGTTTGTACACATTTCGGTATTTGTAAATTAATTTTCCCAATCTTTGATAACTGTTTTTTGCATAGTACTTTGTGTCCACAAGCTATAATAATGCAATGATGAAATGTAGGAAAGAGTTTTATCTAATTTTTAATCAGTATTACAAACTGGATCACTGGAGCGTGAATGTTTTTTCTTTTGGTTGTCAAATGAAATTCCTCGAGTACATTGTATAAAATGTGATGCGAATTTAACAACCATCTATAAATGTTTGCCCTTTCCGCTTCTCCTTTTCTGCATGAAGGGAGAAAATACTAGACCGACAAGTAGAAGTCGTCAACTTGATTTTGCCAGGTGGTTCTTGCAGCAACCCATTACTATTCCAGACTTCCCTGCCATTGTGTTATGGACAGACGAGGCACTGTTTACCCGTGATGGCATCTTCAACAGCAACAGTGCATGTTGTGTTTTATTTTATTTATAGCATAAGGATGCATTTCAAACACCAAGTTCATTGCATCAAAACACTCGTCTTGACACCTTCTTACATTCCCCAAAATATCTGCACTAAATACAAAAACACCCTGCATATTCGACACCAAGCACTATGAATAGTACCTAGCTGAAGCCAGTCCAGTGTGTCTCTTAACAAGACTATGTAATTGTGTCTCTCTTCACAAGGCATTGTAATTATGGAGGCTTATTCCAATGGTGAAGTGGCAGATATGCATTAAATGTATGGACTCGCCAAGTGTAATGCGGTGACAGCAAGATTTCTGTACGATGAATGCTTTTTGAATTTTCATCTGTCAAATAGAAAGACATTTCAGAGAAGGAATGAGCAGCTGAGAGGTAGAGTGGTACATTCACAAAACAGAGTGGGCATGCTAGTAAATCCCACTGAATGCGAACTGTGACTTTCGAGTAGTGTGTTCTCACTCACATTGGTGAGCATCCTGGTGACAGTACATGATGGGTAGTGGCAGCAGAAGGTGTGGGACATAGAATACTTTGGGAAATTTTACATGCACTCCTTTGCCAATATCACATTTAGCAAGTAAAAGCTCTTGCTGAAGCAGACTTTCTACTGGGAGTGGAGTGGAGTTGAGTTGAGTTGACAGATTTGGGCGACTCTTAACAACGAGATCTTGAGAGCCGATGAGGGTGAAATGAGGTGAGAATGGAGCAGTGCCGCTGATGAGGCAGCCTTCATGATGGTGTTTTTGTTTTCCAGAACACCCATCAGTGAACTACCAAGGTTCCACACACCACTGTGCAGTTACGCCACCAGCAACAGTTTAGTATTAATGCCTGGACAGGAGTACTTTGCAATGTATTAGTCAAGCCTTACACATTACCTGGAAGCTTGACAGGCCACCCATACTGTAACTTTATGCAATTACAGTTATATTAGTTTCTTGAGGATGTCCTGTTAAATGTGATGCAGTACTTGTGGTTCATACATTATGGGGTACCACTACATTTCAGTATAGTGGTCAGAGTATCTAGATAAGAGGTTCCTGCATAGGTGGGTGGGACATACAGGACCAATCACCTGGCTTGCACATTCCTCCAGTCTGAACCAGTGGATTATTACCTGTGGAGGCATCTCAAGACCATTGTTTATGCGACACCTGTTGCTAACGTTGCAATGCTTTGCCAACAATTCTGTGACTCATCTTGGGATTTTTAAACGTGTCTGGCAGTCACTGATGCCATGTATGTAGGCATGCATTCAAATGCAAGGTGGACATTTCAAATTGCAAACACTTCTTGTAAGAGTGAATCACTACTGGTACACAAGCAGGGCTGCAGGGACATGAACACGAATCTATAAAGTATGATTATTTACAATTCCAGCAGAACCTTGGAAGGCCTTTCCTTGGGAACCATTGAGCCTAGGACATATGTTCATTTGAACTTTTGGTTTTGTTTTGAGGTGTACTGTCCACACTTACGTTACCTCACATGTAAATTGACACACACACACACACACACACACACACACTCTCTCTCTCTCTCTCTCTCTCTCTCTCTCTCTCTCTCTCTCTCTCTCTCTCTCTCTC
>NQII01001733.1:233931-273376 GCA_002778355.1 Clitarchus hookeri
GGGGGGGTTGTAGAACAGTTACTTTGTTTGTTCCTTCACGTGTTGCATGGGCAGCCTTTCCTACAGGCACCGTGCAGTGTGCTCGTTTCAATTAACGACTGCCACAGTTTTTGACTGATTTTTGCCAGGTTTGTTTTGTTTTTCATCTCGCGGTGTGCCAGTTACAACTAACATCATACAACTCATGTATTTTATCGCTGTGGACTCATGAACGTATTTGAAATAAGTTTTTATTGCGATTTATTGCATTTTCCCTGGGATTTTTGTATTTTTTCAACAATTTTTATGATTTTTTTGGCTGTTCCTGAGAATTGCCTCACAAAATCGCTGTCTTTAAATCCAGTACTCATAAATTTGTGGTTCTACTGTATACACACCCACACACACGTAGGTTTAAAAAATTCAAAATTTTAAACTCGTCAACAATTAGTATACATGACAAATTCATAGTCACTTCGTATGTCAAAAGTATTTCTGCCTATATGTGAACAGACCTGAAGCGATGGACATATCAGTTTCGGTATTCCTTGATATGCCTCATCCGGACCAACATGCTCTTGGGCATGCTGATATTCAAGGGTAATAAATAAATACTAAATGCCATAATTTTAAATAAATGAATTGACCTGTCATTAGGGTGTGCTCGGGCACATCCGGCACACTCTGTGTGCATGCCTTTGAAAATTGTATGAATGATAGTTATGGTACTTGGGTCTTAGAAGTGGACAACAAGTCTGATTAAGATAATGATTATGCCTGAGATTGCAATCATCACATGCAGGATGCAGTGAACACTTCAGAAGTATTATCCAGTTGTAGTAATTCAGGTTCATATAGTGTGCCTGTCAAGTTCAGTATCAGCAAGTGCATAGATGTTATTAACATCTCAGGAAAAATTTCTTAATCATCTCTGTAATATTATATTGTATAGGTTGGCAGAAGATTGAAGGACAGTGCAACAAGATGGAAGCTGAGAGCAAGGACTATCGAAGAGTCATCCATTATTTGTAATAATGATGATGGTCTACACACTTTGAAGTGTTACTTGAGGAAGCTAGTAAAATATATAGTAAACATGAATACTACATGGCGCAGATGGCAAGATGAGTGTGAATGATATAACTTGATATGCCTTTATTTGTTGTTATGTTTATGTTGTATAACAGTGCTAAAGATCGCTAGTACTTTCAATCTATCAACAAAATTAAATTTGGAAGGGAACATAACTAATAATTGAAAAAGATTAGGTAGGCCTTCAAAATATATCTCAAGGCTTCTGATTTGAAAACCTGAAATGAAACAAGAAATATCTCAATTTTCTTTAATGTTGTTGGGGAGATGACGCCCTTCAGGTGTACAACACTTTCACCTTCACAGAGCGTGACGAAAAAAGCAAGACTTTAGACATCGTCCTTGAGAAGTTCCAGATGATCTGTAACCCAAAGAATAACATACTTAATGCACTTTTTATATTCTACTCATGGAAGCAGAAGGAAGTGGAAAGATTTGACAATCTGAAAATGCTGGCATGGGACTGTGAATTCAAAGACACAGATCAGCTACTAAGAGACAGTATAGTGTTTGGAGCAAATTATATGGTTACTTGAGAAAAATAACATGAAACAATCTAATTATTTAGAACAGCTAAAATCATAGCAACCCGGGTGAATGAGGTAATGCAACCGACACAGGACAGAGGGTACACAAATGCTGATGACATGAAGTTTAAAAAAAAATATGTTCCCAACATCCATGAAACATCCAAATGCACAATGAACAAGGGCTAAAATTCAGTGTTACTAGTGTGGTTATCAGCATGTTAAAGACCCAATTAAATGTACAGCAAGATGTAAAGTATGTTCCTTATGCAGCCATAGAAATCACTTTGCAAAAGTATGCAAGACACGTTCAGCTGAAAAGCCTCAGAGGTTTAGGTTAAGGATGTAGATATGCGAACTAACAAAAATGCCAATTCACGCATGGAGGATTATTATGAAGACTATTATTGTAACCTGGTTTATAAAGAAACCAGCCTTATTGTAACATTTTGCTGGACTGAATCATTCTGTATAAAAATGCAGTTGATGTAACCTTCAAGCTTGACTCGGGCTTGTGTAAACATACTGTCTCTAAAAACATTTTCCCTTCATTCTCCCAAAACTGTGCAACTCAAGATAGAAGATTATATATANATTGTGCAACTCAAGAAAGAAAATATATCACTGGCAGCATATAATAATTCTAAAATTAAGTTTGTGGGATGTACTGATGTCCACCTGACTTAAGACATGTGAGAAAATGGGGTTGTTACATCAAAATGTAGTCAGTCTCCCAGGGTGCTAAGGTCTTGTCTGGCATTTGTAAGTTTCAAACTGACTATATGCTCAAGTTTAAAGAATTGTGTTCCTATATCCAAACCACCAAGCAGAGTACAGTTGATAATCAAAGATAAACTTAAGGCAGAACTAGATAGGCTATATAAATTAGACGTCATAGCAAAATGCACCACACCTACAGAATGGGTCAACAGATTATTGATTGTAGAAAAGCCAAATGGGTCTTTGACTTTGCCTTGGCCCGCAAGACATAAATGCTACACTTGTTAATGAATTTTTTGAAATGCCTACAGTCGGAGATATGACTACAGAGTTAAAAGATGCACAATACTTTATAGTGTTCTTGATCTCAATGACTCATTCTGGCATATAAAGTTGGACCAACAAAGTATTATGCAACAGACAAACAAGCATATGACATGATACTTCATAGGTGTTCAACATGGCATGGGAATGCAACATCAAATTAATGTACAGAATTTTCAGTACAAGATGCAGGAAGTCAAATATGTTGGTCACACCTTTCGAAACAGTAGTGTTCTTCCAGACAAAGGTAAAAATACAGCACTCACAAATTATGGTACTCCCAAAAGTATGCAAGACCTTCAACGATTCTTAGGCTTAGTCAATTACCTTAGGGATTTGATCCCAAACTTTACAGAAATTACGGCTCCATTGTGAAGTCTCCTCAGAAAAAACACTGAATTTGTATGGATCCCAAATGTTCATGATAAAAATGTAGACATACTGAAAACTGTCCTTGCATCTGAACCTGTTTTGCAAACTTTTTACGAGAGTAAAGCCATTGCAAATCAAACTGATAGCAAAGATGAAATTGGTTGTTTTTTGTTGCAGGACAAGTGTGTTATGCATCGAAGACTCTCTTACCGACAGAAATTAAAGATGGCCAGTTTGATAGAGTTTATAGCAGTTCTTTATGCATGTAGACATTTACATCAGTACATCAATGGTCATGATGTAACCATTCAAACAGATCACCAACCATTGGTTTCACTTATAAAAAAATTAATTTGTGATATCCCATCCAAGCGAACATAAAGTATTTAACTTAAGTTGAATTTAAACAGAATCAATCTTGCTTATGTACCCGGATCAAAAATACTTATAGCAGATGCCCTGATTAGAGCATGTTCTAAAGTTCCTGTTAATGATGTTGATGTCTCTTTAAATAAAGTTGTGTATTCCATCAATACGTCAGATGAAAAAAAAAGCCCTCTACCAGCAACAAAGCAAAAGTGACATTTTACTGACACAGTTAAGTACTATATACATGGCCTAACTCTAAAACAAAAATACCTGAAATTGCAAAATTTCACTTTGACATGAGATCATAGTTTATATACTTTCAATATGAGGAGTGTGAGATAGCAATAAAAATGAAAAAGTTGAAGAGCAATAAGGCAGTGGAACCAGGCGGGATAGGGAATGGAGCCCTTAAGCTTGGCTGGAGATAGGTAGTTAGATATTTGCAGGTGTTGTTTGGTAGGTCCTTCAAGTAGGGAAAGTTGCCATTAGGTTGGTAGGAGGTGTTAGTGGTCCCAATATACAAGCAGGGAGAGGATAGGTTAGGCCTGGCAGCTACAGACTGGTGAGTCTCACTTCGAGTACTGGAAAAGTAATGGAGAGACTGGTGGTTCATTTGTGGTAAATGTTATGAATGAGAGGAATTGGTTGCAGGAGTCCGAACATAGTTTCAGAAAAAGATATTGATATTAGATGCACTTGGCTGGGTTGTTAATAGGACTTGGTGTAGGCAGTTGATGAGGGGAAGCAAGTGGATGCCTACTTCAAAGATTTTAAGAAGGCCTTTGATAAGGTGTCCTAAGGGGACTTTGATGAAGAAAGTGGATTAGCTGCTCTAGGACAAGTGGGTAGTGGAATGGGTCGGGAACTTCGTCAGGGGGCGAAGACAGAGGGTGAAAGTGGGAAAATCATTATCAGAGGAGGGAGAGGTTACATCAGGGGTACCGCATGGAAGCATGCTGGACCCTTTGTTTACCATAATGGTAAATTTCATGAGTTTGGGTATTAGGGGCAAAATAAGATTGGTTGTGGACTGTGTATTGTGTGCAGAGGTGGGAGGGAGGACAACTTACAGGCAGACATTGACAGAATATGGTCCTGGACTTTGGAGAACAAAATGAAGAGAATGTACGAAAGACAAAGGTAGTGAGGTTTACAGGGAAGAAGGTGATAAGTAGGGACATTTACAGATGGGAGGGGCAAGAGATAGAAGAATCAGCAGAATATAAGCATCTAGGGTTAGTATAGCCAGGAGACCTTAGATGGAAAAAACAGGTAGAGAAGGTGGTTGCCAAGGGTAGAAGGGCTTTGGGTATTCTGTGAAGGGTGCTGAAGGGAGTCAGCTGTGAGTTGAAGGAAAAGGCGTGGCACAATGGTACAGCCGGTGTTGGAATACACTGCAGCAGTATGGGATCCGTACATGGATGTGTGGAGGTGCGGGAACTGGAGAAGGTACAAAGGTGGGCAGCAAGATGGTTGAAGTGTAAGTGGAGAAGGCAGGGGCAGTATGGTGAGGATGAAGGGAACTGTAGGCCATCAGTGATGATAAAATAAATGGGATGGAGCTCATTGAAGAACAGGAGGGGAGTTGAAAGGCTGGTCAAGATGTACAGGATGGTGAATGGAGGGTGGGAGAGGTTATACTGCCAGCTAACTGAGGGGGTGTTTAGAGGGAGAGTAAACAACAGTGAGAAGATCCAGAGGGTATAGAGGAGAACAGAGCAGGGTAGGCAGTCTATGCTTCTGAGGTTGGTAAGGGAGTGGAATGTATTGTACGAGGAATTGGTAACTGTGAGGAAGGTTAGAAAGTTCAGTAAAGGGATGGAAGGTTAGTTTGGTGGGCAAAAGAAAAATGAGCTCGCCATCGGGTGGTAGACCAATTGTAAGTGATTGTGATTTTTATTATGTAGTTGAAGATGATTTAATGTTCCTGGGAGAGCAAATCATTGTCCTTACTGCATTAAAACAATCTATGTTGGTACATCTGCACCAGTCTCATTTTGGCATATCAAAGACTATGTCCAGGGCAAAAACTCTGTATTTAATTGGGCGGGCATGGGCACTGACATTGAGAATTTTATCACCAAATGTATAATATGTGAGAAATACAATGCAGGTAATCCAAAAGAACTAATAATTGTACAGGAACCACAGAAATTACCATTCCAGAAGGTGGCATGCGACATACTCAAATTTAAAACACAGTCTGATCTCGTGTTGTGTGACTATTTTTCAAAGTGGATTGAACTGGTTCACTTATCATCCAAAGTCATCTACTCTAGTAAAATCACTAAAAGTTATTTTCTCAACAGATGGCATACCTAGCACCCTGACAGTTGACAACATACCATTTAACTTGCAAGAAATGCTTCAGTTTAGTGCTGTCTGTGGCATTAAATTCCAAACTTCAAGCCCATAGTACTGTAGGAGTAATGGTTTAGCCGAACAAGCTGTAGGAATTTGCAAACAGATGGTAAAAAAAGTGCAAAGGAGAACTTAGCCACCATGTGATGTTACTGGAATATCTCAATACACCAGTGTTGAGTTCATATTTTAGTCCTTCCCAATGCAGTCAAAGAACAAGGATGCTGCCTATCCATGAAAATTTGTTGAACCCTAAAGTTGTAACATACTTCTGTGACTCACAGTTGAAGAATGACTACAGAAACAAGACTTATGACAAGCACACCAAGCCCATATGTGTTGCATTTTATAAGGGTGAGTATGTGGTGTACTACGATCAAGATATTTGGAAAACTTCTAAAGTGATAGAGATATGCGATGCCCCCACGTCAAACCTTATTGAGGATGAACAGGGTTGAATAAAGAGAAGAAATACATTTCACCTAAGAAAGTCTTAGGGTTAAAAAAGAAAGTACACAAAAAAAATGTTAGTGTTGAATTAACAAACTGGACAGGGGAACGAGTTGTAACAGTTCAGGCAAATGCATCATGGAGAAGAGAAAGAGGAGTTCACAATGGAGGCTTTAAAAAATAGGCTTTGCATTTGAAGAAATGATCCCAGTTCACAGTGGAGGCTTTATAGGTTTTGCATCTGAAGAAATGATCCCAGTGGGAGGGCAAAGAGAACAAGAAGTAAATATGAGGCCGAGACCACAAAGAACTTTTTAAGGCACCTAATTATTTGAGTAACTACATACTAAAGTAAACTTTAAATTGTATTGTATGTAGTAGTTCTTAAAATTGTGATAAATAGAGAGATGTAGTAATATAGTGTATAGGTTGGCAGCAGTGGGTTAAGGACAATTTAGCAAGATGGGAGCCAAGAGCAAGGGCTATCCAAGAACGATCCAATATTTGTAATAATGTAAGTCTGTACACTTTGAGGCGTTACTTGAGGAAACTAGTAAAATGTATAGTGAACATAAAATGTATAGTGAACATAAAAATACTACAACCTCCTCTTGTTAAATTTTGTAAAACGTGTTTGACAAATGGCCCACCAAGGAACAGTAACCCAGTTGATTATATTAATTTAATATTTATAAACTATTTATAGAACTAAATTGTAACAGACACAAATAAATATGCTAAAAAGTTATAAATGAAAAACTAGCAGCATATTAAATGCAACCCAAGTAGCCATCTCAGAGGACTGGAGTTATTTTAGAAAGTATAAAAAAATGTATTCCTGTTTTTAATATAAAACTGATAATAATAAAAAAGTATTGTAAGTAGTTACTGGGGTCAAAGATCTTCACAAAGAACTACATTTTTCAGTGACGCAGTGTCTCGTTAAACTCATTGTGCTAATAAGTAGAATTATGACAGTAAACTCAGGGGAAATATTTTCCAAGAGGTCATGACCAAGGACATATTAAACGCTACTTAGATTCAGTAAATTCTGTATTCAAGAAGCGTTTTGTTCCAGAGCAGAAATTCTGTTTTATCCACAGTCAGTACTAAAAATCACAGTACAGTAAACTCTTGATATCCTAGGCCTCGGATAACTCCGACAGGCACAGAAATTAATACTTTTTTATAAATGTAATGGAGGAAACACATTTTTCATTGAGACACCCAAGAAAATGTATAGGATGTAATTGCCTACATTTCAAGTTCTTATTCATCATCTCATTTACTTCTTGTGTATATATAAACTAGAACCTTACTGTTGGACCTAATTTATTGCAACTACCTTTACTTTACAACTCATTTTTGTAAAGTTAAGAAAATCTAAATTAAAAATTTTGAAAATTTTGAATAAAATAGAACTAAAAATAAGTTTGTTTTATGAATTTTAGTCAGTGTGAATTGCAATTCTTTTTGCAAGAACTTACTACTCGCAAGTGGGTCAGATCAAAAAATAGACATCACACAGCAGCCACCCCTCCACAAGCTCTCTTCACTCCCATTTGTTTGGCCAAGTGAGGAAGGGTGCGAGGACATCACTCTGATCGCTAGGCAACCATCTCCCTCTTCACCTGATATTTAAAGGGAGAAAACAAGGTTGCGCTGATCATACCGATGTATTTCCTTAAGACAGATGAAGCAAGCCAAAGCTCTTCCTTCCTCCAAGCCAGATGTTCACATGTACGAGTCAAGTATGTTTTTGCCATAAAAATGGACATCTCGTGTCTGCCTTTTGAAGTAGTTAATACTTAATGCAAAATCATGTGATTTTTGAGACAGCTGCATATAAATACATTCATAAGATTTGTTTATTTAAAACCTTCAATAATTAATAGTTCAAAACCATGTTCTCTGATTTTCCATAAGATGCCACGTGCTGTTGATATGAGTTACGCTGCACTCAGACATGGTGCTTCAGCATTATTTTATGACAAAGAGATGTTACATATTTCTTTCCAAGATATCAGTTTATTCAGAAGATTTGTATCTATTGCAATAAGTTAACATTAACAACAAATTCTCTGATATTCTCACAAGAAACCACTAAAAATAAACTTAGTGCAGGGTAAAACTTACCTGACATTCAATATTTATAAACATTTTTGGCAACAGTCAAGTATACACTTATAGAATATCAATTTATCAGATAATGTCTGCCTATTAAAATAAATTTATATTTAATTTAAAAACTTGTAATTTTTGTGCTAGAGACAACTGAAGACAGAATTTGTGTGAAAAATTATTAATTTTGGTTTATAGGGGGTAAGGGGAGAGTCAAAATCTTCCAGAGTGTCTGTTGGGGTCACCCTAGCCAGTGACTATTCCTGGAAACCATGCGGGGTCATATCAGTCAAGTTCTAGAGTATATTTGTACAAGCTAAATCTGTTGAACACAATGGGAGTCTTTTTTAAAATGAAGTGGTCGGCTCATGGAGATAAGCTAACATAGCTCACTGCTAACTAGAGATTGTCACTACCACCCCCTTTACAAGGTCAGGCATACAAGTCAGTTTAAATTCATCATACTGTGCTGCATGCCAAGACAGTTGCTCATTATGGACATCCAAAATAGGACGTAAAAGGAAGTGTGAGACTTTTGAGTGTTGTGGAGAAATCAAAGCAAATGCAAAAGCTTGAGTCTGATGTTTCTCTGTTGAATCTATTTGTGGAATATGTAATCGCAAAACAGTTTTTGGCATAAATAAAATAAAGACATGTTTTAGTTTCATGCCGTGTTTAAGATTGTGGTAACACTTTACAGTGCCGCTTACAAAGTTATGTTTTTAATGTGCTGAATTCAATATAGAAAACACTTTTTTTTACTACTGTGTGGACCAGACCACGGTAGTAAACATTCTTGGTCCTTACTACACATCTGCCACATCTTAAATTTGCATTACTGGAAGGAAACTAATTGCTGCAATTTACACAGTTGTCTCCAAAACTTTAAATAGTCTCCACTGTAATAGCCAGACTAAAATTTATGTGTCATACTCACAAGTTAAACTATTTATGTATTAAAACTGTCTGTAATACAATATATCCCCGATTTTATGAGGTACCACAGTTTTTGAGAATGACTTCATAAAATTGCTTTACTTGTGAAATTGAAACTGATCAATTTTGACCCCTAATGAATTATGAAATTGAATTTAAAGGGAATTTTTCTCCATTAAGTTGGTTTTTAATTGTCTTTGGTATAAAACCAACATTATTTTTAAATTAAATATTCATTATATTCAATAGACAGGTATCTTCTAAATGAAATGATACCCACACGTCTTTACTTGACTTCCTCGTGTCAAAAAAATGTTTAAACGTTGTTTTGCATGTAAGTTTTACACAGAGCAAACTTCTTCTTCAATTGCTTCTTGTAGGAAAATCAGAGGATGTGTGATTTAAATATTAATTAATTTCAGTAGCTACATGTTTTATGAACAAGCCGATATCCTGGAAGGGCATATACGACATCTTTTTGTCCCCAAATAATGCTTGAGCAAGCTCAAGCACCGTATAACTCTCTGCAAATGCAAGTAGAATCTTTGGAAAAAATCTGAGGATGTGGTTGTTTTAAATTATCTATTGAAGGTCCTAAAGAAACAAATTTTTATGACTATTTATTAGTCTCCGTATCAAAAAGTTTTATGTTTTTAAAATGAAATATTGATCACTTCAAAAGGCTAACATCCACCAAATAAAACTGTAACCTTTTATGTACAAACTAGAGTCGCGCTGCATCCATATTGTGTGAGATGTTAACTTTCAGCTTGGAGGGATAAACTTTGGTTGCCCTAAAGTGAATGGCCAAAACTGACCTCATTCACTCATACAATTGGATGTGTACTTTAACTATGTTTTTATTTTGCTGTGCTTTAATTTTCTGTAACTGTTTATAACATTTTAACTTTCAATAGTGAGTAACATAGTTGTACAGTATGCTGTCTGTGTTGTGTACACTGATGATTTGCACAACACCCACAGCAGAGCTGGCAGGTGATTTTCACCTAAACTCTGACCTTTCAGACAGCCAGACATGGCGATGGCTTCAGCTGCTCAGCAGGATGTTTGCAGTGCATCGATTAAGAGAGGCTGCTTGATTAGTTTTATAGAATGTCTGCAATGGTAAAGCATATTCTGTTTTTAATACCACATTTAATATTTCACAATTTCGAAATTTCGATGATTGTGTTTCAGACATGAATCTGTTCACTTGTATAGTAAAAATTTAAACATATACAATGTGCCATGTTGTTGAAACGCACAGCAGTACTGGAAGAACATAAAATTTTCCTTGATAAGCTGGACATTGCTTTACTAAATTCATATTAATCTCATGTTGACAAAACACGGAGAGGCATGTAAGTATATGGAAGTCAATTAATTGTGTGGGAAAATATTTGGCTACAGCTAATAACTCTGCCCAATCAATCATTAGAAGGAATAAGTAAAAACTTGTTAAATTGTGAACAGAGAAATATATCGACTCTGAGCATAGATATAGTTGTAACAAAGAGTGAACAGATCCCTACAATTACAATGTTATTGTTACATTATGGAAGAAATAATTTAGTGAAGAATTTCAAATTTAGAGGTTTTCTATATTTTTATATTTTTTATTAATTTTTATTATGTTATTTTAATTTTATATCTGCAAACAAAATGTAAAAAGAATAACTTGAAAACTGTTATTTTAAAGTTTTTTTATACTACAATATTGTTGCATTTAGCCACTCCTCATCATTTTCCTTGCCTTCCACCTTGGGCATATGAAGCACAGTGTTTCAAGAGCATCACCACTGTCTGCTGAAGAGCACGCAGTTACATACAAGCTGCCACATGCAGCGATAAAGCTATCTGGACTCATGCTGCTCACGTCCTTAGAAGATTGGATGTCTGGGATCGTCCCTGCACTAATTTTCTGGTCATCACCCCACCTCTCCCTCGGCGCAACTCATGGTGCTAAGAAAATTCTGGACCAGATCAACTGCGCTCTCTGTGTCGAGAGTCTGGAGTCTCGTACGACAATTAGCACCAGGTGTGTGTAACCATCAGAGTGATGAGTGAAGACAGTGACCAGCAAGTGAAGTCTGTGGACATCAGGAGAGTGAAGAGTGAGACTGACCAGCTGGAATGGGGAAAAGTGGGTTTTGTTTTGTGAGTGGCAGACATTTAGAAAGATGTTAATGTATGGCAATGGATATTTTGATTGTATATATGTTAATTGGTACTTAAGGCTGTGCTACAATCACAGTAAGAAATAGCAGTAGAAAATAGAACACGCACTTCTTTATGACATGTGCTACAACACAACGTATGACGTGGAATGGCTGCCTGCTCCCCGTAAGCAGGTTAGAAAATTTTATATTTTCTTACAGTACGGTCTATGCCGGCCAATCACAATTTGGCATTTTCAACTACGGAAGTCTGAGTAGAATGAATATCTGTTATGAGAAAATGGCTGATAATGTACTGCAAGGTAAATTTCCGATTTCTGTTTCTTTTTAGCAAACATTTTGGGCACGTGCAACATGTGTGTGGTGAAAATAAGTATCAAAAAGATTACCTTGATTTGGCATAATTTTTTGTTTCAAGCTCATCTAGTTTTGTACAAAACTTATGCTAATTATAAATATGGCCCAATCAAAGTTAACATGTGGCAATATTAAGCATACATTTTAAAAGAAAAAAATTGGAAATGTAAACATTTTATTAAAGAAAATATATATATAAATAATTTTTTATTTAAATAATAATGTATTTTTATATCAGGTTAGCCATTATCTAAATATCTGTGAACATGTAGGGCCTGCTCGTTTCTGATTGTTCACGTGTTTTCTTACTGTGGTTGTAGACAATACTCTCTCATGCTTGTATGGTAACAGTACTGTTATTTTCTTACTGGAATGCTGCGGTGATTGTAGCACAGCCTTAAAATAAGAAAAGTTGTAAGTGCCATGTTGCTGAAAATAATGTTTTTTAGCCAGAATGTTTCTATGGGCGTTACTCGATTATCCATGGACAGCGCTAAGTGCCAGCACTGCCCGAAGGGGTTACACATATTGCCACAAGATGGCAGGAATGTAAAGTATATAAGTGCCACAGCTAGTTTCCAAGGAAGGACCTATGTGCCTCTACAAAGTTGCTGTTGTCATGTCCGCTGCATCACTGCAATGCGTTCCTTGTTTAAGTAAGTCATTATATAGTTTCCACAGAGTGTTCTTTAAGGACATTTGTTGGCAAGTATAATATAGAAATTTTATTGACGTTATGACCTATATAATATGTAACGTATGTACTCAATGTTATCATTTTGTGTTACGTTTTTAGATAATGGCAGACGTCAGCGACAAGACAGAGAAACCACAAAAAGAAACAAAGGCTGCATTATTAAAAAAAACAAATGAAGTTGAGAACTAGAGGATTAGCATATAAAAAACACAAAAATATACGTCTGTTCTAAGGTCTCTTTTACAAATTGTAAGATACGTACTATACTAACCCACATTATAGTTATGTAACCATATTAAGTTACAATATAAAATTTGCAAGACAGCAGACATGATGATGGTGACCAGTCAAACAGTAAATTGATACTGTCGTACCACCTCTCTGGTTATGTGAGGGTAACATGTATTTCTGCATGGTAAATACAGTCGTGTTAAGAGTGTGTTGAAAGTGATGCCTTAAGGAAATAGTTCTTTGAATGATATGCATTGGCTATATCATCTAGTTACATGTATTTATACCAAATATAGGGATACGTTGTGTCAATGGAGTGAAAGGAGTGTAGTATTTTAATATGCATTTCACCTAAAGGGGTGACAGTGCCTATTAACACTGCTGTTTATTGCTTCTCACAGAATATTATCATCGCCAAAATATCAGAACATATATGTTATGTGGCTATACAATGTAATAGTGCTGAATGAAAAATACGGAGGATTGCAATAATATTGATGAATATATTATATGAGTGTGTGTGTACATATATATATGTAGAGAGAGATAGAGACACGTAATGTCTTCATTCATTCAAAATTACTGATAACTGTTGAAAAGGAGTATTCCTACGTAGCAATCTATACGCAGATGCTATGAGGAAATCATAGTTATCACTCTTACTCTACAACACTCATGAACTAAGACCCCACTGTCTCAGATTTTGGTCTCTTTTCCTTTGTCTAGGAAACATGCAGATGCAAGCTGAAGTGTAGAGAGCTGACAGTTGAACACAAGCAGATGCTCTTTCAAAAATTCTATGACTAGGATTACACCACACAGGAAACCTACATCATGGATCTCATTCATGTAACACCAGTCAATCGTCACTGTCATGGATCATATGACAACCCAGTTTCAATTCTTCCCCAGGGAACATTTTGTTACATTGTACCAAATGGTAAAGTTGAGCTAGTAAATGTTTGCAAAACAACATTCGCTGGAATTTTTGCACTTGGTCATAAACGACTGCAAATACTTGTTGGTTAAAAGAAGTCTTGGAGACTTTTCGTTCACTAACAAACGTACAAGACATCACCCTGGAAAGTTTACAAATGAAGACCGATCAAATGTTGGGAATCACATAAACTCTTTTCGTTTTGAAATTAGCCAATATAGCAGAGCTTGGTCCAGTAAGGAGTATGTAAGTCTAGACCTGAATTTAGCCAGAATGCATTTGCCTTACAAAATTATGTACCTACAGTCAACTGTAAGTTATGTGTGTTATCGGAAAGTGTTCATCAAAGATTTCCCTTGCCTATCATTTCAGAGACCTAGGAATGATACCTGTAAAATGTGTGATTGCTTGAACATTGAGGTTAAAGCGGACACTCCAGAATCCAGAATTGCAAAAATAAGACAGGAGCTACACCACACGAAAGTAGAGAAAGCACAGACACTTTTAAAGTATTATATATCTGCGTAACAGCTACATGGCAGAAATACATGCTGCATTTCATTGGATTTATAACGGGTTATGTTTCTGCAGACACTAACCCATGCTGAAATGTTTTATTGCTGTTTTAACTGTAGCAGAATAGAAAGGTTAGTGTTATGGTTGTATTGGGCAATTGTTTTGGAGGCCATTTTTATTGTTTGGATATGTGGCATCAGTTGATGTGATGTATGAGCGCGATGTCGGATAAAGTGTGGTAGTTATACAACGTGATTTTTCAGAGGTTTTTATTTATATTCCTGCATTCCCACAGCATTATTCATGGAACATTTTTGGTCCTCCGGATTCGGATGTATGTTAAACTAGCCAAAGTGACATTTTTCTATGAAGCCCGTCAGGAATCAGGTTAGGTATTGACGTGTGTTGTTTAGTGTATTTTATGATGATGAAATTGCTCCTAATAAAGAAAAAGTTATTCAAGGCTGATATCACCTGTGCTGAGAAAGCTGTTAGCAAGGTTAAAAGCTGGGGAAAATGTGCCATAGCAGTTCACAGACAAAGGATTTAACTTATCATGGCAAAGATCAATAAATTGTTGGCTAATATATGCGTGGAGACAAAAACGAGGAGGAGTATAATACTCAGGAATAAGATTTAGGTGATGCTCAAGAGAGATTGACTGCGCTGATTATAAGATTAGCTGAGCTTGAGGCAGAAGATGAGCAAGACTATTGTCGCAATGTCCACGGTGCCTCGAGTGATGTTAGGTTACCGAAGTTGCAGCTACTAGGGTTCAGTGGTAATCTCCAGGAGTGGATTTCATTTAAAGATCTGTTAGAAGCTGCAGTTCACAATAACTCCAATTTAAGAGGAGCCCAGAAGCTACAATATTTGAAGGGATTATTGCAGGGTGAAACAGCAGCACTTGTAAAATCCATACCAGTAAGTAGTGCGAATTACATGTAAGCTTTAACTATTCTAAATGCAAGGTACGAAAACAAATGCAATCTGATAGATTCAACACTAAAACATTTGTTCTCACAGCCAGCAGTACAACATTAATCTGTTTCAGTGTTGCGGAGTTTAGTAGTCAAAGTTGTAAAATGTACTTGACTTTTAAAAGTGCTTGGTCAACCGATTGAACATTGGGACTCAGTTTTAGTGTTTTTAGTGACAAAAAAATTGGACAGTCATTCTAAGCATCCGTGGCAGTTATCGCTAAAATAGAATGAACTGCCAACATTTTCACAGTTGACCAAATTCCTGGAGTATCGTACGTGAATCCTGCTGCCACCAGTACGTGAGCACTGGTGGCAGCAGGATTCACAAAGAGTAAGAATCCAGTAACAAGCATAACAACTAAGCCTACAAGTTAGAGGAATATGGCAACATATCATAATGTGGCAGGAGGAGGTTACCTGAGCAAAGTGTAATGGAAGCCATGCTCCGAACAAGTGTCCCGACTTTGTAAATTTATCACTACAAGAGAGACATTCATTTGTGAAGGATACATCATTCTGTTTTAATTGCCTAGGTGCTGGACAGAGGGCCAGGCATTGTATGACCTCAAAATGTAAAGTATGCCATGGTTATCATCACATGTTACTACACTTCAGTGAAATTTAGTAGACAGTCCATCTGACATGGTGGAAACAACAGAGGTTGTATATCATCATGTACAGGTCATTCAGCTCCATCAAGTGCATTGTTATCCTTTGCCATAGTCCTTGTAGAAAGCAACCGTGGTACATTTATTCCATTTAAAGCATTGCTAGATTCAGGATTTGAAGCAAGTTTAGTGGCTGAAAACTGTGTTCAACAGTTAGATATAAAGAAGCAACAGTCGCAAATCACTGTATCAGGGTTGGTACAAATACTGTAGGACAGTGTGCCAGTATAGTCCAGTTGAACATTCAGTCAGCAGCCAACAATGAACCAACCTTTAATGTCAAGGCATTGGTACTACCTAAGTTCATATGTTGTCTCCCAAAGTAGCCACTGAAATCCAACAGCTGTTGATCACACCGTGATGAATTTAAATTGGCCAACTGTTACCCGCTTGTTGTTTGCTATTTGGGAAGTTTATCCTGCATTGCCCCTCAACGCAGTAAGCTTACAGAACTGATAATAATGCATGAGCATCTCATGAATCCAAATACAGGTTTCCAGCTGGTGCAGGTAATTATTCAACAGATGTTTTGGATTCTCAGGGGCAGAGACATTATTCAAAAGACCATCAGGAGATATGTGATGTGTCATTACCACCTAGAAGTACCTGCAAATCTATTGATGGGTTCCCTCCCTGCAGCTCGAGTATGTCCAGCCCATCCATTCCTTCAGTGTGGAATAGACTACACAGGTCCTTTTACACTTTGAAACTGTAAGGGAAGGGGCAACATCAAATTCAAGGGTTATGTTACATTGTTTGTCTGCCTCGCAACAAAGGCAGTTCATCTACAGTTGGTGAGTGATTTATCAACTCCCACTTTCATTGCAGCACTTAAGCGGTTCGTTTCCCAGCATGACAGACCCAGTGACATTTACAGTGAATGTGGTACTAATTTCATAGGAGCTGCCAAGTAACTTAAAGAACGGTTTGAGATTTATAAAATTAGAGAACATTTACTGGTAGTTGGAAGATGTCTTGCCGAACAAGTAGTCTCTTGACACTTCAATGCACCAGCAGCCCTACACCAAGGTGGACTGTGGGAAGCAGAGATAAAGAGCATGAAGTATTATTTATGTTGAGTGGTGAGCGGCAGCACTCTTAACTTTGAATAAATGTATATAGTGTTGACCATGGTGGAATCTTATCTGAATTCACAACCTGTCACAGAATTATCCAGTGACCCTAATGATTTGTCTGTGTTGACTCCAGGACATGTCTTCTAGCAGTTCCACAAGCTGACAAGTCGCGGAAACTCAACCATTTGTCAAAGTGGCAAATACTGGAATGACTAGTTCAGCATTTCTGGCAGAGATGGTCAGCTGAATATGTGTCCAGACTTCAGAATCGTCCCAAGTGGTGGTCCAAGGAGCCCAATCTTTAGCCAGATGGCATGGTCATTGTCAAGAATGAGAAGTTACCAAGACAGCAGTGGAAACTTGGCTGCATCACGGTTGCATTCCCTGTGGAAGATGGAATACTACATACAGTAACAGTGAAAATAGCAACTAGAGATCTGAAATGGCAGATAACCAAATTAGCACAGTTAACATTTCGGGCCTAATAGCCAAACTAAGTTGGACTATTTAGCATCAACTCAGTATTGAATGATTGGTTGTAAGGTTTTCATTGTTTAGTTAAATAACAAAATTAATTTTGTTAACAGATGTTAGTAAGGTGGGCGGAATGTATGGACTGTAGCAGAATAGAAAGGTTAGTGTTATGGTTGTATTGGGCGATTGTTTTGGAGGCCGTGTTTATTATTTTTATTTGTGGTGCCAGTTGGTGTGGTGTTGTATGAGCGTGTAATGGGATAAAATATGGTAGTTTTTTTATGCGAAGTTTCAGAGGTTTTTATTTATATTCCTGCATTACCACAAGATTGTTCATGGAACAATCAACATCGGTTGTCTTGCTACAACTTTGGCATCTCTATAGGTGACACTCATCATTCATACATGTGTATGTGGGCTAAAACTGTTACAGTGAGGGGAGGCAATGAGATTTCTTCATGTCTTCTGAAGGTTTTAAATAGCAAGATTACAAACAAACCAAGACTTATAGTATGGAGTGATAACTGTGTGTGGTAAAATAAGAACAATATGATAGTATTTTTGTTCCTTTTTCTGGTGGCTATTGGACTATTTGAGCATATCGAGCAGCGGTTTCTTGTTACTGGGGACAGCTTTCTCCCGTGCGATTCGGATTTTGCTGTGATCGAAAGAAGAAAGTGTGTCGCTAAGTCTTTTGTTCCTAGTGACCTACATAAAATAGTGTGAGATGCTAAAGTGAACAAACCATTTAATGTAGTTCCCATGTATCACCGACTTTTTCAACTTTCATAGTATAGCTGATAATATAATATCTACAAAGAATCTAAATATTTCCAAAGCTGTCTACATTACATATGATTCTGCTGACTTAAGTACTGTTGGCCTGAAAGAATCTTATTCCGAACGGGAGACATGCAGGAAGATCCAGATTTTGAGGAAAAGGAAAACTTTGATGGACATACGAAATGCATTCTTAGTAGCGAACATCAGATTACAGAAGAGAAGAAGAATGATTTGAGTGCCATGATTCCATACTTAGAAAAGGAAGAGGAAAAAGCTTTCTACAAGTATCTGTGTGGTGTATAGTGAGAAAGGAAGACATGACTCGGTGCATTACGTTGGTGTTACCCAAACACAAACGGTTTTCTGTGTTCAGGTTGTCGCTACTCGGCCACCTTAGTTATACAGGGGGTGGCCAGTAGTTTATAATAGTTAAATTATTTCGGTGCAGACTAAGGGCAGCNATAGTTAAATTATTTCGGTGCAGACTAAGGGCAGCTGAGGATGTTGCTTTAGGGGTAAACAAATACTCGTATTCTCCGTTATTTAACACACCAGGATTTTATTGATCAGAAGGTCACATAGTTATTGCACACCTGGCGAGACTGAGCACCCCTCTAGTCGTAAGCCTGGAGGTCTGGTGGGCTTGAATACTATGCGTCGGGGAAAGTTTGTTGAAGGAAGACGTTTTTCTACTTATCTGTGACTGCGGCTTTCGGTGAGTTGTCGTCGTTGGTAGCTGAGGCATGGTGAGTTAGGTGGCCCTGATTCAGGCCCTTGGACTGGCTCTCGTTGCCATGCTGTACTCAGCTGGCTTCTTCCTTCAGCTTCGACTGACTCCCTACCACGTCCCGCTGGACTCTCCCTCTCGCTTGATGTGGCGCTTCGCGGCTGAAGCTCACCACTCGTCTTCGCCTTTGGTTGAAGTAGCTGGGTCAGCTCGACTTCCCATCTCGGAAGTCCGGGATTGGTTTCCCGGGACTTGTGCTTTCTCTTTGATTTCGGCTGGCGTTCCTCGTTGGAGACCTCGCGTCCCCTCTCCTACGTCGACGTCTGCCACGACTCGTCTCGCACTCCCGACTTCTCTGCCTTGGAAACTGCCACTACTTTTTCGGGAATGAACTCTTAAGTTCTCTGCACTTCTACTTGGTTTGTCTCGGAAATTTACACACAAAGTTTTGGCTGTTCCTGGGTTCTCTCCCCGGTGACGTCACAATTAACTGACTAACTGACTGATTCCCACTCGATCTCGCGCTTCGCGTCCCGACTTGGTGATACTACTGTTCTGTTCCCGTCACACGACTGACTACTATCGCATCTCGACATCGCTCCTGTCTGTCGCCTCCCGGCGGTGGGGATTCAACTGATTGCCTGGGCCGGTCCCGAACTCCGGCCCGGTGATACTACTGCCTCTCGCCTAACTGCGTTCTCTGTCTCACCCACGACTGACGACAACTGAATGATCACAACTGCCCGACGACCTTTGAATGACCACTCGTCTTGGTTGCTCCTGAATTTAACCCGCCTCTCAATATATTCAACTTGGCTGTCAGCAGATTGTGTCTAGAGAAACCGGAGGTTCCCTCATTTCCTTCGCACGTTTTTTGTATAGGATTTAGTGTCTCCTCAGCTGCTCTCGCGCTCAAACTAGGGGTGGAGGGCGGGGTGTAGCAAGCGTCTTGGGGGTTCCCGGCAGCTGTGTCGGCACTAATATCGTCCAGGGGGTTACCCTGTTTCCTTCGCCGAGGGCTTGTATCAGCTAATTTTCGGCACTTTCCCTGTTTCCTTCTCACTGAGGTTCATCCCAGCGTATTCTTATATCTCGGGACATCCCCGGGGATTATTTCTCAGGGTGTGAATACAGCGCAATTCCTATCCCCGGTACCCGCCACGCGTCAAGGTATTTTAACACACGACTTAACATTGACATCATAATGTGGCAGTGAAGTACCTTTCATACTAAACAGCATTTGTACTTACGACTTTACAAAGAAAACTGTCAGTGGCACATTGCACCCTTTCATGGCTTACGTCGTAAGGAAATACATCTTTTTACAGTGTGTCAGTTACTTTATTTTTATTCTTCTTGTCCGTGATTATTTCTGAGTTGCATTTACCATGTATGTGTTTACAGATGCAGTTACTAATATGTAATTAATATTAAACATGTATGTTAAGCAAAATGTAACATGTGTGCAGTGTTTTAATTTTTTCTCTGTTCCACATATTTGGCACTTACTACATTTCTTATTTTAAGTATCCAAATAATAAGTTATCATCAGGTGACTGTATCTAGTATAAAGACAGTGATAGGTAAATTAATTATAATAGAAATTGGCATTAAATATTGCACTCTGCACTCACTAATGGGAATAAGTGTTGATAATAGAGGTAGGTAGTTTAATGGTGTAAATAATAGTTTTGTGTATTTTTATAACACAGTAAATCAATTGAGAAATTAAATTTAGTCCTTTTATTTTTATTAAGACCTCCATCCCTCATGAACTCTGAGACACTCATGGCGACTTGTAACACTGGTGTCAGAAGTGGGATGGAGGCACTTATTAATTTATTTTTAATTTAAATTAGGCAATATGCCACAAAATTAAAACTGTTGTGCAGGCATCGCAGTGAATGTTAACGGGGAAAATGTCAGCCAAACTGGAAGCACTGTGAGCTTTAATTGAGGGGCTAGGTAGCAAAATGGTTAATATGAACGTAATATCTTGAAAAAATGCAAATTACTATATTAGTAGTGCAAAGGAAAGTGTGAATGAAACTGTAAATGTCCAAATTAGTAATGTTGTAAAAAGTGGTAACGAGAATGTAAATTGCCAATTAACTACTATGAGAGAATTAGTTGACAGGAAAATAGATGCAATAAATGAAAATATAGATAGGAAAATAGACACAATAAATAAAAATGTTAAGAAAAATAGAAGGCATTATAAAGTAAATGAATACGAGAATTGATTATGTCGTCAAGAAAATTGCAGAGGTTGTGGAAGGATAGACAATGTAAATGAAAGAATGGACAGTGCAAGTGAAAAAGTGGACAGTGTCGATAATGAAATGGAACAGGAAATTATTAAGGAATGGCAGAAATTTCTCCAACAGCGGAGTTCTATGCATGGTGGGATAGCAGGAGAGAGTGGTCTCACTATCACTGTTCAGGCAGGAAAGTAAAGTGGGGATAAAGGTCAGGTTGTTGTAGCCAATACAGCAACTTCGGAGGGTGGCCAGCAGCTCTGCAGCATTGAGTCATGCACCTCTGTGTGGGGAAGGGGGTCACAATTAAGCCCACTCCTTATGATGGGCAGACTCTTTGGCGGGAGTACTGGCATCAGTTTCAAATAGTCGCCACCCGCAATGGCTGCTCAGACAAACAGCGGGCTTATTACCTAGCGACTGTACTGGGAAGCTCAGCACTGAGTACCGTATTCACCCAAAAATAAGATTACCCTGAACATAAGACCACCCCCATATTATGAGATCAAGTTTCAAGAATAATAATTTACTCACTATTATAATTTTCTTGCTTAGAAAGTCATTGCACACAATCACAAAAATAAAAGCTAAATCATTTTTAATGTTTTTGCTTGATTCACTGCATAAAATTAAAATATTGAATGGCAGATTGATGCCATAAATATACACTATAATAAATGGTAGTATTTAATTTTTTTGAACATTAAAAAAGTATGTGGCATATTATTTCAACTCTTTTCTTTCAGCAAACAATTCCCGACTTCTGTTTACAAACATCTGTTCCCCCTATCAGAAAAAAATATGACCCTAGAATAAAATAATATGAAAGTACTAAACACTAGAAAGAAATATGTACAGGTAGTGCCACCCATATGGAAGCAGAACCATGCATCATTTACTGCAGGTCGTTGGTATTTAGGAAAGCGGCTATGGTATGAAAGTGTAAGAAGTGCACAATACTTTTGAATTCCAAAATGGCCACCTTTATTTATAAAGCAGCAATAGGTTAATGCTATTACAGTAATTTAAATAGGGAAGATTAGACATAACTCAATTATGTTTAGCATTATTATCAACTGTGCGTGTGTCTTTATTTAAATTAAAAATATATATGTTAACATGTGATGTAATTGGCAGTTGAATGTGTATGTACACACTGTGTGTTATTGTAGGTTGAAACAGTTTGCCGTCGATTGTAAGACAACCTCCAAACTTTGAAATACTGTTAAACTATTGTCGTATTTTCGGGTGAATACAGTATACTACAGTGCCAGAGTGACATCGACTGGAGTACCCCACACTGGTGTCCGCCTTGGAGCTACGTTTTGGTGACTGATATCTACAACATGCTCAATTGCAAAGTTATACCCAGCAACCAGGGAAGCCACTGCAGTAACTATGGCAAGACATTGTGTGGCTGTCCCACCTATCTCTGAAAGGGTGCCTCGAGGAGGTGTGTGATACCATCATAAGCAGCTTCTTCATTGATTTTATCACCAATGCAGAGATACGGTAAACAGTATGCCTGGTTGCTCCCCACACCAGGACACCATGGCCCAGGCACTGCAGGTGGAGTCCGCAAGACATATCTCAGTACCCTGAAATCCAGTGCTAGCAGTGATGCAGTGGGAAAATAGGCATCAAGGGACGGATGGAAGTATAAAATATTCAGGAAACTTGTAAACTCATATAATGAGGGGCAAAGTTCGGTGATTGCTGCAGGGAAGGCGCCAGTATTTTTACAGTTATGTTCAGTGAAGCAGTACTCGGGCGTCATATTAGTGGATGGGAGCCTGGATGATGTTCCTCGTCAGATGGTCTTCGACACTGGGGTGACCATAACTGTGGTAAGACCAGACATTCTAGGGCCTTCCCCCAGCAGTTGTTTGACAGCATGGAACAATGCTATTTGACTACAGTAACAGGTCACACCACACCAGTTGGAGGTAATTGAAGCTTCACTTAGCAACCTTAGCCTAAGGCACAGTATTTACATAGCAGAAATAGAGGATGAATGTCTTTCGGGGCTTGATGTATTAAGTATGCTGGAGTGATGTATTGATACTTGACTTGGGGTGCTCCAGGTAGCCAGTTGGTGATTTCAACATGGCATGATTTGTCCTCGCCAATGAGGTGCCCAGTAGTCTGCTCACTGTGGTACCAGCTTCTAGTGAAATTGTCATAACAGGCAAATTTAAGGAAAATGTGTCAGATGTTTGGGTCCAATTGAACCAACAGATAAAGTTTGCATCCTGCCAGATAGTGTCATTGTAGCAATTCATCAAACTGCAAAGAGTGCCATTTGGTTTGATTAATTTGTCTGACAGTGCTGTTCATCTTGAGGAGAGGTCCATGATTGGAGTTTGCAAGCAGGTTACACAAGTACTTCCAAATGTTTCTGAAGCTTCAAGACCACAAAATATTTATTGCCCTCCACCAGACGTACTGGAGGAACTGCTAGTAAGAACAAGAGAAAATCTTAACTGGCGGCAGGAAAAGTCTGTCTCTGAAATACTGCAGAGAAATTGGGATGCCATCTCCTTTGGAACAAATGACCTTGGAAGAACTAATGTAACCTGCCATCACATCCATACATAAGATGCTATGCCTATAAAGCACTCACCAAAATGACTACCACTAGCTTCACATGAGGCAGTTGATGGTATTCTGAAGAAAATGAGTTAGATGTTATGGAATCATCACTTAGTCCATGGTCTTGTCCCATTGTACTTGGGATAGTTGCTGCATCAATTTTTTTGTCATCACCCCACCTCTTCCTCAGCCCGACTCATGATGCAAAGAACCTTCTGTGCTAGGCCAACTTAGATGTGTAAGCCATGATGTGCCTCTGTGTTGAGAGTCATGGAGTCTCGTACGGCTATTAGTGCCAGGTGTGTGGAACCATTTGAGCAATGAGTGGAGACAGTGAGCAGCAATTGAAGTCTGTGAGCATCAGGAGAGTAGAAAATGAGACTGACTGGCTGCACTGTGGGAAAGTGGGACTTGATACGTGAGTGGCGGGCATTTAGAAAGATGTTAATGGAATGGCAATGGACATTTTGATTGTATATGTGTAAATAATAATTGATGATCAAGTTACTGTATCTAGTATAGAGACAGTGTTAGGGAAATTAATTATGATAGAGATTGGCATTAAATATTGCATTCACTAATGGGAATGAGTGTTAATAGTAGAGATAGATGGTGTTAATGTTGTAAATAATAACTTTCTTTATTTTTATTTATAACATTGTATATAAATCAATAAATCCTCCATCCCTCACGAACTTGGATATTCCCTTGGCAATTTGTAACAATATATAGAAATAGCAATATTTTTATAATTTTGAAACGTGTTACAGATGCTGCAATGAGAGTAGTGTGAGAGTGAGGGAGTGTGCGAGAATGAGTGAGGGAGTGTGCGAGCGTGAGTGAGGGAGTGTGCGAGCATGAGTGAGGGGGTGTGCGATCATGAGTGAGGGAGTGTGCAAGCATCAGTGAGGCAGTATGCGAGCATGAGTGGGGGAGAGTCCAGGTTTGAGTGTGGCAGTGTGAGCATGAGATGGGGACGGTCTAGCATGAGTGGGGGAGAGTGTGGGAGTGAAAGTGTGCAAGCATGAGTGCGAGTGATTGTGTGCAAGCATGAATGGGGGAGAGTGGGAGTGGGGTAGTTGAGGGCACATTAGTGAGTGGGTGAGAATGTGTATGTGTGTGTTTGCATGCATGCGTGTGTGTGTTTTTTTTTCTTTTATACTATAAAATGTTATCAATGTAGTTGTAATAGTTATTTCAGAGTTTCATTTATATGGGATGTCCGAAAAGTCTTTCCCTGATTACAAACTTTATTTATACCTACTGTATATAAGATAGAGATGTGAAACCAGTGCCAAAATGTTGGTAAACTAAGCAAGATTTTTGTTGCAACAGGACAACACATCAGTAAGTCTCCGCATGAGCACCCTTGGTAGCATGAAGCACATCTGGTTAATATTAAATTTCTTTCCATACATTAGCCAACATCACAGGAGCGTGCAAGCCAAACTATTAAGCCATCATGAACCCATTGTCCAGGAAAAGTAGTATCAAGATAGGCACGAACCTACAAACCCCAATGAGGCGATGCACTGTCTGTTTGAAAAATGAAATCTGGGTGATACTCAAGCAACTGAGGAACAGCAAACAATTGCAACATATCCAGATACACTGGAGATGTGATGGTGCCCACAATGAAAAGGTGATACCAGAGGAGACACTGATTTTTGAAGTTATACTTATTTTGGCGCGTTGAGGGTAAAAGTTTAGCGTGCAACGGAAGTGCACACAGTGTAACGAAATTCGACAGTGAACGTGGTAGGGGTATGACCCAATGTGCATGCACGTATCGTCTAGCTATATACAAACACAAGGTACAAAACATAGCACGTGGTTATATTTAAAACCGACAGAAAATCAGTTCATGTAATAAGTAAATTGAAAAACATTTTTCATTTATATTAGTAATTCATTGTGAATATATATATATATATATGTATCTTATTAATTAATTTTACTTACATTGTGCTGTGAAAAATTTGTTAGTGACACAAAAATTAACCTCAAATACTTGAAAACCTTTTCAAAATTTTACTATACAATTTTTAAGTTTTTAATTATGTTCTTTAATAAGACCTTTATTAATTGTATTTAATGTCTTTATTCGGCCATTTTATAATTTTCCTACGTAAATAAATTATTTGCATACGTAATAAAATTTTATTTTAGTCACGCCAAAGAAGTATAACTTCTAACGCGCATACATAATTTTCTGATTTGTGAACATGTCTGGTTTCCTGGACACCGCAACTGCTACACTAAAGCCTCATTACTGAAACCTGCAACAAAAAACTTGGTTAGTTTGCCAACATTTTGGCACCAGTTTCACATCTCTATCTTACGTATAGCAGATATAAATCAAGTTTGTAATCAGGTAAAGACTTTTCAGACATTTAGAGTATAGGTATATATTAATTTACATTTTCAAGTTTTAACCCCGAGCTTAACCAACCATTCATTCACATATAATTTGAAGTTGAAGAAGAAATTATTTTAGTGGTTGTAGCTAAAGTTATTCCTGGAATTGATTCGTAGCTACAGTAGCTTCTCCCTTCACATTCTACTATCCAAATGTCATGTAATTTGTTTTTCTCAGTACTTTGTGTACATCAGTTTTAAATAAACAAACTGATAGATAAGTTGTGCCCAATAATTACATGTTTGTAAAGTTGTAATGTTTAAATTTGTCTTCTATGAAATTGCTATTCCACATGTATTATTATTATTATTATTATATGAATTTTTTTTTTTTAAGTAATTGGCCAAATTAATTGCACTTAACTACATCTACAAATATTTTTCCTCATTTTATTCCTCTTTTATGGCACATGAGCAGTAGGTTTATGATTTACATAACTCTTCACAGACTTTTTAGTGATGAGTTTAATATTGATGCAGATTTGGAAGTTAAACCAAATACCTATGGGAAGAGAGTGTAAAATGGAGACTTGGACACTGAAGAGAAGGAGGAACTGAACTGAGTTCCAGAGACTAGGAAACAGATTAATATGAATAGGTATGTTTAGGTAAAATAACGAAATGGTAAAAGAACATACTTACTCTGAGGGAGACTAGGGAGTCATAATGTTTCATTGTGTTTGTCTGGTGTATGTGGAGATGTTAGGAATGTTGTCACACTTAATGAATGTTGGAAATTATTGAAAAAGTAAAAATTTATTTCTGTGTGAGATGTATTGAAGAGCTACAAATAAACTATTATGGTTTTGCTGTACTTTGTGGGAGCCCTAACAAGCAACAGTCAGTCACAGGAAATGGTGTGATTTGAAGGTGGCTTTTAAGAAAAATGTTATGTCTTGTGATGATCTTAAAACAGGTTTAAAAGTTTTCTAATGAGATGTATGCAGTTTGATAATTTTTATACCAGACAAATAAGAAAAGTGCATGCTAAATTAGCTGGTTGTTCAACAAATTATAATCATTTTCATTGTTTCCAAAAGTGTTATTCATTAAGAAGAGATGTTATGATTGTTGAGAATTTGGAAGAATTTCATGAGAAGTGCTCCTTTAGGCAATCTGTGCCTTTAAAACCCATACAAATATGGGATGAAAATGTGTGTTCTTGTAGATACACCACTGGTTCACTTGTGTTGAACTATTGGAGTTCCTTAAGAAAAAGTTGTTTGAGATAATAAAAAATCCTAATCTCCTGCCTAATTTGTCAATACAAACTCTCAACAAGCTGTCAAAAAGAACTGTACGTTCATTTCACATGTGCCATAAGAATGTGAAAATTTCGTAATACTGATTGTGCATTATGATGATCAAGTTGACAAAGAAACAGGAAAAGCGAAAGCAGTATTAGACTACTATTCAGTCATGTCCAGAGTTGTTGATGATAACAACATACGCACCAATTACAACATGGCCAGAAATATTTGTAGATGGTCAATGGTCATTTCTTCTCCTTATTGATTAATGCAGGAATTTATTCAGGAATAACTTTCGTTAACTTTTAACAGCCCAAACAAAAGAACCATGAACAGGAAGCAATATTATGTGAAAGCGTTATCAGATTACCTGTTTGGAACAACTCCAAACATGAAGCTCTCAGACTGTGGGAATAACATTGGAACTTCAGCAAAGGATTTGGATATTCCATATTAAACCTCAACAAGATTGTCAAGCTCGTACTTGCATGATGGACAGAAAAAGAAATATTTCAGTTGCAGGATTTTAAAAAAGTTTGTTATTCAAAGTACATGTAATGTTCCAAATCAGAAGTTGCTTTTATTTTTTACAAAAGACATTAAAAAATTAGTACATTTATTTTTATTTGACATGTACAAAATATATTAGTGTTGGGATAATTTTATTATTTATTCTTTGATTCTATGTATTCTGGCTAGACTCCAGGAATCAAAATCTTTCTATTTTTAACCTCTACAAATTTTGATTCAGTTTTATAGATTATTTTTACCATCACATTTTTTTTAGATATACATAAAATGAAATTATATTATATTCCTAATTTTCGACATGAATTTTGTGTGTGCTGTCTATTTTTTGCATTTTCCATTGTGATTTGTGTAGATAATTATGGAGTCATGTATTTTCTATTAGAATCATTTATAAAATGGTGGAATTCCAGTGGTAGTACCAGATATTGGTCTGTAGATGTTGTTAACGTATGATTTTTGTGTCCAGTGGGTTAAAGGTTCTAGTCACCATAAAATTTATTATTTCATATTTGTAAAAAATACCATTAAACTAGTAGATGTTACTTGTAAGTACTAAAATTTTAGATTGCATGGTTTTTGCTTTGTGGCATGTCAAAATTACAATTTTAGTATTGTTTGGATGTACAAATAAAATTTATGAAAACATTTACTGAAAATTTAACAAAGGTGACTGAAAGGTTCCATCTCTTAATTCATTTTAAGGTATGCTTAGCAAAATTTATTTCCAAAAATCATGAACAGCAACAAATCCATAATATGCACACATTTTCTTATTTTAAAAATTTGCTGGAATATTTCATAGCATGATTTAAAATACTTCTTGAAGTAACTCATGGTATCTTATTTAAATGGGATTTATCTCATTTTGGTAAGTTGTTGTTATTATTTGTACATCTCAGAAAGGCTAAAATTGTGATTCTAACATGTCATTATGCAAAAAAATATGCAGTATAGAATTTTTTCATGCGAGAAAATAGTACAGTGGACTCTTGATCTGCCGTTTTTCAAGGGACTGTCAAAGATTTCCGTACATCCAGAATTTCAGTAGGTGAGTGTTTGACATGTACATCAATAAAATATAAGTTCTAACCTTATTAAGCTTCATGTGTGAATAAAGTTTAACTATTAAACACAATGAAAATGGGATTTAAAAAAAAAAAAGTATTACTGTATTAGTACTACTGTAAATAATACATTTAAAAACATTTCACCTCAACTCTTTTAAACAAAGAATATAACATCACAAAATACTGTATATAATTGATTGTAATTCGACACTGAATACAATATGTCCTCAAACTTTAAAATGCTCTTGAAAAGAAAATAATATGATACTGAATTTTAAATGTCCCGCGCGCACCATGGCGACAGGTTATTGACCGGCCGGTGTGTTCGCAGGGGGGAAGACGGAGAAAGGAGAGCCCAGCGGAGAGAGGAGTGAAACTACGTACCACTCCCCTTCCAAACCGGTTGGCACACTGTGAGAGGGCGCAAGGACATCATGCTGGTTGCTAGATAACTAGCTCCCTCCCCACCAGCCATGTAAGGAGTGTAAACGAGCTCCAAATATCACAGAGGATAGCCGAAGCTTAGACAATCCAAGCCACGTTTATCTTGATCTGTCTAAACTTGTGGCGACGTCATGCTCGTGTTGCGTGGAAAATATGTAATTGATGTAATTAATAATATTTTACTTTTAAAAAGTGTTGTTTTAAGACAGAGAAAATGTGATTAAAATTTATTTATTTGCGGTCTTCGATAATTAATTGTTTAAAATATGTCCTCTGTTTTTTCTGTACACTTATGCCTGTTACGAGTTGCGCTGCGCTTGGGCTTGGTGATTACGTATTATTTGACGACAAAAGGTGTCAAATATGCCCTTCCAGGATATCACTTTATTCTAAAGACGTGTCTCTATTGAAATAAATTAATATAAATCTGCAAATCTCCCTGCAATAAACTTTTTAAAATGAACTTTACATTTGGTGATACAAGTCGCTCGATGTTCAAACAATTTTTGGTGACAAGGGGAGGGCAAAACATTTTATTCGGAAGATGCTTTTATTTTACACCAGCCAGATACAATTACACACCAATTTTATGGGGGGGAAACTACCATGATAATGATCAAATGGTCATACACCTATGGACAGATGCTATATAGTGTCTTGAACAACGTCAGTTGGTGATGGTCCTAGATGACACCCTGGGTGCAACAGTGGCCCTAATCTGTGCAGCAGTTGCTGTGTGATCAGTAATGGCTGCTCGTTTGATGCGGCGGTCCAGGCGGGAATCTGTATGCCGCTACTGTCCGGAACCAGGTTGACGAGCATGTGCACCATCGTTGGATCACCGGCACCACCAATGATGCGTAGCAGACACTTCACGTCCTACACATTGGGCAATTCTTCAGAAGGACCATCCATCCTCCCTCAGGTTCACAATACGACATCGTCCAAAGTCTGTTAATTGAGCAAAGTGTGGTCGTCTATGCCGTTGTGGCATATCTACAATGCTTAGTACACATAGGCCGATTCTTGAAACAACTACTCTTTCACTGAGTCAACTACAGTTGTATTGGACTCAGTGGTGTTATGCCTAGTACGCGGTTCCTACTTTGTCCACAGCACTGTTAATCATTGCATGTACTGCCCTCTATCAGCACCCCACGCCCATATGGTGTTTCTACGACACTGCTTTAGTGATGTTCATTTTTCATTTTGCACCAGTGTATTTTGTGCGACGGATAATGTTGATAACATTTTTGCGATAGCTGGTGTTTATTTAAGGGTTGGAAGCAAATGCACATGACCGAAAGAGGAAGAGGACACAGATTTTTTTTTTTTGTTATACAACTTCCCCTCTTAACGGCATGTAAGGGGAGACAGAAAGAAGCCAGAGATAGCAAGTATGCTATGCTGGTTGCCAGGTAACTGCTTCCCCTCATGTCAGACGTGTAAGGGGAAAGAGCATTCGAGATTCGTCTTTGTCTACAGTCTCGCCAACACAATCATCTGAACTGGAGAAGAGTACCATGCACCATGCAGCAGTGATAAACGTATTTCACACCCAGTTATTAGACGTTTGAATGAACAACCAGTTTCAAAACTATGGTTGCGGAAAATCTTCGGTGACAGGACCTAAAGATACTTTGATCTATGATACATCTGATAAACGATACAAGCAGGTAATTGTATCATTATTTATATAGGAATTTTCCCGGGACCACAGAAAATTAGCTGTGAAATGGTTTATCAGTACATGCATTTTCAGCACATTGAGAGTCCACTGTACTTGTAAGTAATGTCTATAAGTTGAACATTGTTTCGTACAAATAAGCATTTTTTTTTTAGGTTAACCACGTGTACATAAACTAATGAAATGCATACAGAATTAAAATGCAATAGTGCAGGGGATTATTTTACCATTTCAGAGAACTACACAATGTGTAACTTTTACAGTATGAAAATTTAAAATAGATGGAAGAAGTCCCGGACTTCTTAATACAAGACAAAGCACTGAACACGTTTGCACAAAGTTGCAAGTGTTGGAAGCACACAAGAAAAGTTATATAGTAAGGTATACAAAATCAAAATGTTTACAATGCATTCCAGTTTATTACATATTTTTTCATGCAATATCAGTTTTCTCTAAGAGGTATTATTTGTAACAATACTTTTCATACCAAATTAGAATCTTTTTCTAGTACAATTTTAACTCTCATCATTATTAAGTATAGAGAAACGAATCAAGTCTGGAATCTAGAATCTAAACAAGAATATTGGATTTAGGAATTGGAATTGGTAAAATGTGTAATCATTCCACCACTAAAATATATCAAATATTTATTTAGAATATGCAAACATGATCTTTGATAAATGTTATAACCCCTCTAATATATATATATATATATATATATATATTTATTTATTTATTTATTTATTTTAAGGTGAATGTTTTTTATAGTTTGTACCCCACATCATCACAAATTTGTTTAAACACTAGTTTCAATAATATTATTTTAAAAATCCACATTAATGTTTTGTTTTTCATTTCAGGTTTATAATACAGAATTGAAATGAGCCAAAATGTTTTGGCACTTTTCCAACCCATTTTTTATGAACTTGGTAGATTAGTTGGTCCCAATGGTTATACATTTCGTATTTTGCCTGATGGAGGGTTAAAAAAAATAGTTAACAAATTTTCCACATCAAAATTATATTTATCATTTTACAAAAATTCACATTTGCAATCAAATCTAAATTTCAGGTTTATTAATTTTAACACAATTATTTTTAATTTGATGTATGGGGTCATAATTTATGATGTTGATTTCAAAACATGGTTTTTAATGAGAGTAATTTTATTATAAAAAAACAGTGGCCAGTATACAACATTTCCACTTGCCACTTTTAGGGTTAATTGAACATTTACATGCACATCTGTTTTAGGGAATCTGATATTTTAACATTGCTTTCATTTTTTGTTTAGTTTGTTTTCTTATTAGTCATCCAGTAGTCATATCGAGCATTGTTGGGCATAATTTTAAGGGGTTGTAGGTCATGCAGAGACAAACATTTTGATATAATGAACATTTGAATTCGGGACACTGCCTGGGCCATTCACGTGTGGGCCGGAGCGGAACCGGCTTGCAAACGGGACAGCAGACGACAGTCCCCCGCATGTGACAGCAAACAGCTGGTCACAGTGTATATTCAAACAAAGAGATGTGAAGCATGGCACACCTTTACAGGAGCTGTTCAAAGTGATGTCCTCAGACTTGCAAGTAGGCGTTACCACGGCCAACCATGTTGAAAAGACAGACTACAAGAATTCTCGTAGTTGAAGCCCTCATTGGTGCACCTTGACAATTAGGCGAGGTGTTCCCACAAATCACAATGAAACAGTCACATCTGGGAGAAGGTTGGCTCGGCTCTTCCCTGCTCCACACTGTACGTGTGTACTGCGCTTGGCCTGCACGCGAGTGGCCAGGTAGCATGCCCAATTCAAATGGAGCGCGTCTCATTTTACATCTGTAACTCGGTAGGGGAGCATTTCCGGTCACATGTTCCTTATATCAAAATGTTTGTCCCAACACGCCCTACCATCCTTTATAATTATGCTGAAAAATTTCAGAACAGCCCAGTTTATGGATATTTTATTTGCTTTTTAAATGTTGTATGCTGCATGATTATGGTTAATGATTTCAAACAAATGCACCAACCATTATGCGCATTATGATGGTAAAGACCCATGTACATACAATTTTTATATGCTTGTGAATGGTATGAAATAGTTGCTTGTAGATATCAGCATTGGCACTTACAGCTTGTAGCTTTTATTAAAAGTATTTAGTTTTTGCAGTCAAAGAAGTTGTTTTTGATATAACTGGGTATCAATTGAATTAACTATATTGGTTAATTTTTTCGGTAAATAGTTAACAATTTTATTTATTGAATTTGTTCATTTTTGTATATTTGAAATTTTTTTCATGAAAATTTAACGAGGTTTCTGTTGTGAGTTGAGCATCGGTGGTGATAGCGGTGTGGATGAATGCACAGTGTCCCACCCACAGGGGAACACACTGGCGAATAAATCCACATGAAACTGAGATTGTGGGCGCCATCTCATCTACCGGGCTAGCTCAGATGAGTACGAATGTCTCTTGATGTCAGGGGTGAGGCCACCAGCCACGTGGTATTGTCCCTCCTCACTGGCCATAAAGTACACGATGCGTATGAATACTGGGGTTTTCAGAGCCTCCCCAATTCTCCTGCATGATGTAACACAATAGACAAGCTTTACTGGTTAAGTTAAGGGTCTCTAGAGTGGGCAAGGTCCCAAAACTCTTATGTAGATTAAGTGGAAGGGCTCCCGCAAGTAAAACACAGCACACTGGTTTCAAAGAATTTATAGGTAGCACACACGATTCTTGATGCTCACTTGGAGCTTACACTAACAACACTTAAGTGGGCCTGGCACGTATGGCCCGCCAGTAGTCGAAGCAGAAAAATATACAAACATTTTATATGTGAGAAAAATAATTAAATGCAATATTTAAGTCTCCGGGGTGTATCAAGTCTGGCGCAGATAGTGCTGCCCCTGGGGGGATGATAGCAAAAGGGTTCCAGCAAGTTACAAGTCTATTGCATATTACTGATTGATATAAAAAAGTTGAAGTCCCCGGAGCATGTGGCATACTTCTTGCACCTTTGCCTGCTTTTTTCCATACTAACGCGGCGCTGCGAGGCAGTGACCAAGCTTGCCCCTGTCTCCTGCGCAAACACAGAGGGAAAAGTTATAATTGACCTAGAAATAAATTACAGTGATTAGATGTTACAATGGTACAAAAAAAACACTTTAAAAATGTAAAACACAATGATTTTAAATTTGCATTTGCTTGAATAGCATCTCTGAGAGTCTTTTTGTGTGTTGTTAAACTACGTGACAAAACAATAAACGTTACCCTCAAACACTTTACCGCTGGAAACATAGATGATATAAAAATGTAAGTAATTTACAAGGACAAGAGTTCTTAAATTTTTCTTCTTAGAATTGTATGTAAATTTTCTCTGATAAATGATATTCATCAGTTTTTCGGACAATATGCTTGAACTAGTAGGGCCGATTTACTATTATTTTATTTATATGTTCTAGAATGTTCTTTCTGTCAATATGAAGCATGTAAAACATCTAGAAACACAGTATTTCAAGAAACACATGGCAAATTTGGGCAGGTTATATCACACATGTCTGCATTTCCTTTGTTTGGATAACCTTTGCTAGTATTTAATTTTTACTGGGGAACACAGATTCATATTCACAATTCACTGAAAGCACTGCACGCCTGAACGACCTCATGTATGCTTTAATTTGTGACTAAGAACATGGTGGTTCCGTCATAGATTGGTGTGCAAGCTGGTCACAGAACCTGTTCATCTTATGAACGAACAGGTATAGCACACGAACGACTCACAGTTGTTGTTCAGTGCACCGCCTGGTGCGCACTGATGCATCCCGGTACGGCGCGACATGGTCTGCAATCTGATGGCATAGTGGACCATGTCAAATTTGTATTTACATCACTGGGAGGGAAGGAGGGTTTGTATAACACTGAACTATGAGTTCATCTAGGCTGGAAATTTTATGTAGTTTGCCCGTTCAACAGCTGTCATTTAAAAGAGTATTCCATAAAATACATTATGTGACAATAAGTCACCACATACCCTATTAGTATAATTAAGAGAATGTTATATGTCCCTGTGTTGTTTTTGAAATGTTAACTCTCTTAAGTAGGCTCTTAACCAAAATCTGGTACACAGTTGATGGATTTTTTTCCAGTTATTTTTGTAGCATAGTGAGTAGTTGACATGTGTTTGTTAATTGAGGTGGTCTGGCATGCAGCTGATGCTCCAACTCATACTAAAAGTGTTCTTTTGGGATCAGTTTGTGGGTTTGAGCATACTAGTTAGTAGTCTCACCTGGTTGTCTTCAGACGACAATGTAGTTTATTTTGCATTATGTACAGGAGCATTATCATGCCAATAGAGGAAACAGTCTGTTCCAAACTGTTGCCAAAGTATGGGTTGCATGTTATTGTCCATACTATCTTAATACATGCCAAAATTTACTCATCCATAGATTGAAACTGATGACCTAATGGTTCAAGCCCAAACAAAGAGACCATTACATTACCATCACCAAATTTCACTGTGGACATAACATACTCACGGAAATATCATTCACCAGGGATCCATCAGTCCATGTGCATCTATTGTGTGTGCCAGATCTCGCAAGATAACTTGACGACTCGCAAAAGAACATTTTCAACTGCCCCATAGTTCAGTGAGGGTGGTATTTGCACCACTTCAAAGGGTATTAGGGATTAATGTATATAATCAGTGGCATTCTGGCAACAACACAACCATGAAAACCAAATGTTATCACCTCAAGACTGAGAGTTATACCAGTGTCGTCTGTACTTGAGCTGCAGTGGAAGACCCCTGCAGTCATTGACATGGATGTCTGATGATTATTTTGCACAAAATACTTCAGAATGTGCTGGTTGGTTTTTTGGCCTACTAGAGGGGTGCTTAGGATCAGTGTTTCAATAACATTTCCAGTTAAGGATGCTGTTAACTGTAAACCAAGATATATTTAACTGCACAGAAATCTCTGATGAAATGCCCAAATTTTATGGGCCCCACTGTCATACCGCTTTCAAACATACAGGACCCTTTTTGTTGATTAATTATAACAGTAAATATGTCTTTTGGATTTCAAACAGTTGTGACTTTGCATGTAAAGTGCCATAGTGGGCAAGTTTGTTTAGAAGAAAGGGTTGTCTGGTATTGGTATCTTTTGGCCACATAGTAAATGATAATTCACAGGAATGCCTCCCAGAATTTTTTCTATTCTCTCTGTAGACTGAGTAGGGAAGAGGGCCAAGTGCACGTGCAAACACACACACATACACTGGAGAGCTAAAAAAAAACTGGTATAGGCGTGCATATGCAAATAACAGAGGTATGGAACCAATCAGAGTAACGCGATGAGGTTGGCAGCGCCTATATAAGACAACAAGCATCTGGCAAAGTTGCTAGATTGGTTACTGCTGCTACAATGGCAGGTTATCAAGATTTAAGTGAGTGTTATATTCAGCGCACGAGAGATGGGTCATAGCATCTCCGAGGTAGTGATAACATTTGGAGTTGCGTAAGACCATTTCACGAGTATACTGTGAATATCAGGAATTCGGTAAAACATCAAATATTCGACATCGCTGCGGCCGGAAAAAGATGGCGAATGAACGCGACAAACGACGACTGACAAGAATCATTAAACATGACAGACGTGCAACCCTTTCTCAAATTGGCGCAGATTTCAATGCTGGGGCATCAACAAGTGCCAGCGTGTGAACTATTCAACGGACCATCATTGATATGGGCTTTCGGAGCCGAAGGCCCACTCATGTGCCGTTGTTGACTGCACGACACAAAGCTTTACGCCTCGCCTGGGCCCGCCAACACCGCCATTGGACTGTTGATGACTGGAAACACGTTGCCTGCTCTGACGAGTCTCGTTTCCAAATGTATCTGACGGATGGACATGTACGGGTATGGAGACATCCTCATGAATTCATGGACCCTACATGTTAACAGGGGACTGTTCAAGCTGGTGGAGGCTCTGTCATGGTGTGTGGCATGTGCAGTTGGCCAGAAATGGGACCCCTGATGTGTCTAGATACGACTCAGGTGACAGATACGTAAGCATCCTGTCCAACCACCTGCACCCATTCATTTCCATTGTGCATTCCGACGGACGTGGACAATTCCAGCAGGACAATGCGACACCCCACATGTCTAGAGTTGCTACAGAGTGGCTCCAGGAACACTCTTCTGACTTTAGACACTTCCATTGGCCACCTAAATCACCTAAATCACCAGACGTGAACATTATTGAGCATATCTGAGATGCCTTGCAACGTGCTTTTCAGAAGAGATCTCCACTGCCTCGCACTCCTATGGATTTGTGGACTGCCCTGCAGGATTCATGGTGTGAATTGCCTCCTGCATACCTTCAAACATTAGTTGAGTCCATGCCACATCATCTTGCGGCACTTCTGCATGCTCGCGGGGGCCATACACGATATTAGGCAGGTGTACCAGTGGTTTTTGGCTCTTCAGTGTATATAGAGAGAGTGCATGCACGTGTGTGGTGTTGATTTGGGGGGACGGAGGGGGAGAAATAATCAGTCTTTGTGAAAGTAGTTGGAATGTTCCAAATCAAAGATTGCTTTTAATTTTCACAAAAGACAGTGAAAAAATATTACATTTCTATTTATATTACATAATCTTGTCAAGTTAACATAAACTAGATACTTGTTTTGCAAGTAGTGGTCCACCACACAAAACTCTTATTGTTCAAGGAACAGTTATGGCATAAATTCCTGTTATACCTTAAGTAACTCATAAGAACACTGAGTGTTCAATTGCAATATTCCAAAGACCACAGTACTTAGTGTCATGTTTCATTGCTTAGTGCACGTTTAGAAGGCAGAAACTTCAAACTTTGTATTGCCTGTCACAAGAATGATTGTTTATGTAAATTATAAGAAAGGTATAGGTATTTAATTGATGGCTCAAAGTTTTTTAAATAAATTAAACTGAGACAACAGTCAATGTTTAGTTGCTCTTATCTTATATTTTCTTCTTTCACGAACAACAGGTTATGTGGAATTTTAGGGTGCACGTAACAGTATGGAACATCAAGAGAACAGCACTTCTCAATTTTTTCTCCATTGTTAAACTCAGAGGAGAAATGTGTCATTGAATTTTGGATAGAACATATACCTGCATTAATATAATTGGGAATATTAATGGTTTGTGAGGAAAACTAGTTTCTGGAATTAACTTGATGAAAATAAGAAACTATGAATATGTTGTAGGAAAGACAGAAAATAAATTGTGGTAGCCAGACCCCATCCAGGCGGTTTGATTAGAACAACAAATTTTTCTTAATTCAAAATTTTGGTGACCAGAAATACTAGCTTAAAATTATAAATTTCAGGACATCAGCTATATAACAGTGTGTAAGCGTATACAATGAACCTTGATTTGTTTGCTTTTATTTTTCCATGTGTATAGAAAGAAATCTTCACATACGTTCTGAAGGTCATAACAGAAATTGGTCTTTATATGGTTTTTATGTTTTGTCATCACTTATAGGTAATACAAAGAACATCTATGCATAGTTGTCTAAGAAGATAACAATATGTAGCAATCTTTTATCATATTTATCAGTGTGTGTCTAAAAGTGTGTCAAAGATGAAAATATGTTAGTGAGTTTTGAACAAAAATTACAAGGTATACAAAAGTTGAAGAGTTATTTCAGCCAACAGATTGCAACATAAAGGAACAGTTAGGTCAAGCCCTGATGTTTATGTCACAGTAACAAACTGATTTGGATACCTCCTTGCAGTCTATATAAAACTTTCATTCTCTGTAAATTTTCTCTTTTCACATGTTATCTTTACATTATATTTTTGTTGATTTGTTGTGACAGTATTTACACAGAGTAAAACTTTATCTCATAAGTAATGTTGTGTTACACTAACATTTGACCATAACAAGAAACATGAAAGCAGTTATATATTTATCTTTTTCTCTCTTTTCAAGTATTCATGTGTGAATGATTTTGTGAAAAGGAAAAATTCACTTAGTGACCCTACTTTCTTTTTAGCCATGACAGAGAAAAGTGCTTTCTTTGCCTGCACAAAACAATATATATATATATAGTATATTTAAGGGTAGATAATGAGAGATAAGAATGGAGAAAATTATTTGCTCTCTTATGGGTGTTTTCTATGTATCAAAAAAGCATTTCAAATATAAATGTAGGCTTCTTTGCTACACAACAAATAAATCATAAAAATTCTGGAATTCATGTTTAAGAGTATATAGTCTCAATTAATAATATTCCTTTCCCGCTGCTACAAGGGATTGTGTCTTAGATGGTTC